>JAMFTG010000206.1:157500-195000 GCA_023974075.1 Chaenocephalus aceratus
GATCCAGAAATCACTTACGGAGAAAAACATTTAAGAGGATTTTTAGAAATGTCTTCTGGTTAATTTGGTGTTTTTTTAACAGTATATTGGATTTAATTCGCTAGAAATGATTAAATTGTATTTGTCGCCCAATATCCCAAAATGTAACTTCCTGTGTCTTCATCCTTATTATCTAAAATGCACGTTTTTTAGCCAAAGATTTAAAAACTCGATAAAGCTGCTATTATTCACATTAGAGGGAAAAAACCCTGTACAAAATAAATCAATCAATAATAACAACAACAACAATAAAAGTCAAATCATCATGCAGAAAATAATATCACATATAATCCATAAAGGGATGTAACTTCAGACACATATTTAGATATCAATTAAAAAGTGATTTGTTATTAAGTAATGTCTTTAGTTCAATTATTTCGGTTCTTGATTTTTAATTTATTCACAGAACCTCTCTTTGGAAATCCGAACATTTCCGTCCCGATTGTTAATTTAGATTGTTTTCACCGCATGACCTCCACAGTCGGACCCTCAGGAGGGTGCACTAGCCCCCTACCCTGCTTTGCGTTCCATAACAAAGTCTCGAAGTGTTACCTGAACGCCCCGTGATACCAGAACACTATTTTTCACCCGTCGGTGCTGTGATGCTTGTTCCTCAGTACAACTCACCCACAGACTGATCGTAACCCCTGGCTACGATGGATATCCTAAATATCCTACTTTCGAGCAGTCCCTCTCGTGGATGTCATGGAGTTTAATTACGTTTACATTTAAAACATTAAAAGAAAAAAAGATACATGGATAAAAGTTACAGTGCAGTTTCAGATGTGAATAGTTCAGTTAAAAGCAGCGACAAAAACAAAGAGAAAACGTTGACTTAAAAACACCAAAAACAGGCGTTTTCGGCGACTAATCTGCAGATGTATGGATAACCGCCCCGGTGTCAGCGTCTGCCCCGGTGGCAGCGTCTTCCCCGGTGGCAACGTCTGCCCCGGTGTAGCGTCTGCCCCGGTGTCAGCGTCCGCCCCGTGTCAGCGTCTGCCCCGGTGCAGCGTCTGCCCCGGTGGCAGCGTAGCGTCTGCCCCGGCGTAGCGCCTGCCGGGTTGAAAGGTCGTGTGTTTGGAAACGGATCATTAATACGGTCAGAGTTCGACAGCCTTGTGAGTCCTTCAGAGAGCCTTCTGCTTATCCACGTTCACACACTTTAAAGTCACAGATCTCAGGCCTGCTCTCACCGGGCTCTGTGGCTGCCGTCGGGCCGTCTGCCGGACAAATCGAACAAGTTGTGTGACGGGGAAATGAAAACAAACCGGTGTGTGTTTGACTTGGGGCCAGGAACGTGGCGGCTGCACGAACATCGAGACGCCGCAGGAGAACGAAAAGAAAGGGAGAATATTTCTCCTGTGTTTTTAAATATTTCACGAAAAGTTTTAGATGTTACTCCTTGCTTTGGATTTCAACACACACACACACCCACACACACACACACACACACACACACACACACCAACACGCGCACACACACACACACACACCAACACACACTAACACACACACACTAACACGCGCACACACACACACACACCAACACGCCCACACACACACACACACCAACACACACACCAACACACACACACCAAACACACACACACCAACACACACACACACACACACACACACACACACACACACACACACACACCAACACCAACCCACACACCAACACACACACACCAACACACACATACCAACACACACACCAACACACACACCAACACACCAACACACACACCAACACACACATACCAACACACCAACACACACACCAACACACACACACACACACACACACACACACACACACACCAACACATGTACACACACAGTGTAAACAGATGTAGGTCCCCACAAGTATAGTAATGCTAGACCACACACACACACACACACACACACACACACTCACACGCCTGAGGGTATTGCCTACATAGAATGAATTATTACCTGCTTTAACTCCCTTAATTGTTTTAGCAGGGCTTTTATTCTGCCAACCATCGGCACAGATGAATGAGTGGGAAACACACACACACACACACACACACACACACACACACACACACACACACACACACACGTACGTTGATGGATGTCTCTTATTTCCAGCCCTCTCTCCCGAGGCTCGCAGAATAACGTCTTCCTCTTCAGTCTCATTTTAAAACGGCCTGGGAACCATCGTCCTCCGGGAGCGCAGGAAGTCGGAGAGAAAGTGAAAGCGCTTCCCCTCCGTCTCGATTCACACACTTTACATGTCTTTGAAAATCAGCCGCCTTCAGCGATGGAGATCAGGCGTCCATCGTGACGGCTGCAGGGAGTCGGGGCTGCACACACACACACACACACACACACACACACACACACACACACACACCTCCTGTTCGTGCATTGGGGCTTAAGTAGACATACTGAAGGACCTTAAGTGGTGACTTTTTGGCTGCAGACGGGGTCGCACACTAGCAAGCCACATGCACGCCTGGGAGCTAATGAATTGTACATTCTATAACACATAGGTGTGAGCAAGCTCTCTGATTGGTCAATAGGCGTGTTTGATTCCACGATCAAACAACGGTCAAATAGAACGTGCCTTTTCACAACAAGTCAGTATCCCTCCGCGTCTGAGAAAAACGGTTATACCGTTGGGCCTAAAAGCAAACTGCCTTTTCGAACTGGAACAAGAAAGCAGCGGAAAAGTAGTGGTTTCCATAGCGACACACAGCCGTTACACTGTTACATTGTCTCTCGCTACAAAATGTCAGATTTTATAGTTAATTTTGATTTGTTTCGGGGCCTCAGTATTGATGAATGGTTGGACATGGACACAGACCAGAAAACCAACGAAAGATTTGCGGCTGTTTCAACTGACGAGCTGAGTGCGTTGGAAAAAAGTCGCAACGAAAAGAGTACATTGGCGTCAACTACCTGGGCTGTCAGATGTCTCGAGAGGCCAGAGAAATCATGTCCGTTAGCGGGCATAGAAACAAGTCATCGCTTCGCAGCTACTGGGCTCCATCTCTAGACAACAGAAGGATGTGGAGCAACGGTCCCGGACACGCCATGAAACGGCCACTGGAGGAAAGCTCTCCCGATAACGTAGTCCTACCCGTGAACACCACGGCACCACGGCAACAAGGTCTGGCGTGGAGTTCATGGAGAGCTGCTTCAAGAATTGCACTTTTAATGGCAGCATGAACATCCGCCTTCACTCTGAAGCCAACATGTTAAATATGTAAATAAATAAATAGCCTAATTCAAGAATTGTTGTCAATAAATTGTTTTCAATACATTAGTTAATAATATATGATTTACTATAATTATATCAATAACTGTAAGCGGGGAAGCAGGAGTGTTCGATTGATCGGCTAGCGTTACCATGGGAACTACTTTCTAGGAACTACTTTCTGACGGAGATTAACTCAAGCAGAAAGCGTAGGTTTGGGAGCAAATTAGCCACATTATGAAATATTTTACGATATTGTTGATTACAATGATAGTTTGTGTAATAGAATCGCAATCATACACGATTGTACAGTATATGCTGCACACATACGGCCAGGATCCGTTGAACTTTCTGAATATTGGGTGCAGATCAGAATGCTCCAAAGGGGGAACGCTCAGCTTGAAACACTTCAACTGACGGACGAGTTAAACGAGGAAGTAGAAAGACTCAAACGTGAGCAATGATTGAGAGTCAGAGCTAAACATTTCAGATGTGTGTATCTCACACCGCTCGTTCATCACGTTTTATTATCTTTGCTTTTCAAGTGTTTTTAAATGTAATTTTCTGATATGTTTCTTCGTGTCTTTCGTCGTCGTGAAGCACTTGGAATTGCCTTGCCGTATAAATAAATGTGCCTTGCCTCCGACACCAAGACGTGATGCGTGTTCTGAGTGTTTACGCTTTATCTCTCCGCAGGTTTTTCTGCATCGTCTGGAGCAATACGCCGCCACCAGAATCGACAAGAACATCACGGAGGAGACGGTGAAGGTGAGGTCAGAGTGAGAGGCGTCCCAAATGTGTCAGAAAGCACACCTTGGTGTTTGAGTCCAAGTCTCCTTTAGTCAAGGACTCGTCGTGTTGAATATGTGTTATAATATCTAGGTCCTACGAAGCAACCTTGTTTCTTTAATGCCCTCAAATATTAGGAAACAATATCAGTCTGGTAAGTTTCCTCTCGTCTTTTGGCACATGTCCACGTAGCCCCGTTTAAGCGTCCCTAAGCGTCCTCGCTTGGGCTGCCTCGCTGGCCGTCAGAGGCCGCGGCGCACTCCCCTTACAGTTGAGGACCTGGGGTCGTTACTATAGCAACGCAGTGTAGGCGGGGCTCCCGTCGAGCTCCCGCTGGATTCTATCGTCCCCAATGAGATGTAGGAACGTCGTCACCTCCTCGGTCGACCACGGCGTGCTTTTCTTTGACGTTGCCATTTTTGTAGCTCCTCCGTTTACAAAGATGCTGCAAGCTTGCTTCTAGATCTATATGCGACGCTAGGGATGATCTCGTGCACGGTCTTGTGTCGATTCTCTCTGACCAATCAGCAGTCGAGTGTTGGCGTCACTAGTTCAGCCCTGGTGATAGAACCACGATGTTATGGGGCCGGAAAAGAGGGAAAAGTACCCGCTAGCCGGCGCTACGCTATATGGAAAGGCCACCAACAACTGGCCTGGCCGCTTGAGGACGCTTGAGGACGCTTGAGGACGCTTGAACGAGGTCATTTTAGTCCTTTTTTCCACTTAATTTGGAGACGTTTCTGAACACATCCAAGAGAAACACGGTGACAAGTGGAGCTTCTGCAGGATTCTTAGTTTTACAGATGAATTGCTTCCATGACCTAGTGCACGAGTCGACTTCTACTTTAATAAGCCTTGTGACTCGTACTCTGCACACAGTGTTTTAGTCCAGGTTTCCTTTGATCTCTTATACACACTAGATTTAAAGCAGGATCCTTCGTGGAGAGACTCTCAGTTTTACAGATCTGACGGTAAATCAACTCAGTGGATATTATATTGAACTGCAGTCGTGTTGAAGGCTGGATGTGTGAAATACTACCTAGGTCCCACAAACCAACCTTGTTCCTTTAATCCCCTCCTTAAGACTAAAGTAGGATGTTGCTTTGCTTTCAATCACCTGAGTTTCCCCTCTTCCTTTTGACCTTTTTATAGTTCTTTTCTTGCTGAATTCTTCTGTTGGAGGCGTGTCTCGGCTCCTCTGACGTAAACACATCCTTATACTTGAACCAGCTCTGACATCAGATGCATTAGACTCTGGCGTTTGAGTCCAAGTTCCCGTTAGTCAGTGAGGAGTAGTGTTTTTATGTCCTGGCCTACAAACCAACTTGTTTCTTTAAACACGCAAATATTGGGAAACAATATCAGCCTTTAGTCTTTTAGTCCTTTTGACGTGTCTGAGCTCATCCAAGAGAAACCCACGGTTACAAGTGGAGCTTCAACCACGATGTTATGGGGCCGGAAAAAAGAGGGAAAAGTACCCGCTAGCCGGCGCTACGCTATATGGAAAGGCCACCAACAACTGGCCTGGCCGCTTGAGGATGCTTGAGGACGCTTGAGGACGCTTGAGGACGCTTGAACGGGGCTACCCGCTGCAGTGGAAATGCGCTATTTTAGTCCTTTTTCCACTTCCTTGGAGACGTTTCTGAACACGTCTAAGAGAAACCCACGGTGACAAGTGGAGCTTCTGCAGGACTCTTAGTTCACAGAGGAATCACTGAACCAGCCCTGATATCAGATGCATTCGACTCGGCACACAGACCTTACCGATGCAGTCGTTTGATCCGTACAAGGTGCACACGTGTCTGTTGTTCTGGCGCTCTGCAGCTCTGCAGCCGGAGCCAGACGTGTCTCTGGACGCGGCAGGAAGCAGCTGTGGATGTAATCTATTTAAAGCGCTGCAGGATAACACAGGAGGTAAACACTCGCTCAGAAGGAGCTTCCCGTGCTTAGAGAGACTTCAGAGTGTTTGGGAACACGCCGTGCTCTGGGTTCAGAGAGAGGAGGGTCGGCATCGAGCAGCTGGAGGACACGAGAGGAGAAGTGGATCTGCTCGACACCAGGAACATGTCGTGAGGATGTTGAACGTTAGGATGATTTACGACGGTAAACACGCACAGAAAGCGAGTCCGTCTTTCTGCTTCACTGCGGTGACGCAATGAAGCAGAAGAAAGTGAAAGGAACAATTTCCTAAAGTGCAAAACAACTATATATTTAAAGGTTTTATTTATTTTTTAGTGCAGTTTTCCACTTTTCAAACTAACTCAAACACTGCAGTACACAATGTGCTTATTGTGCAAGTTACACATCTATATAATATGCAGTCTTCCTGAAAAGCTTTGATGACATTTCACCTGATTGAAGCATTGAAAGCATTCATGTCTTACATCTTAAGCAACGTGAGGCATGTGTTCGGCAGTCATTCAGACGTCTCTGGCTGGAGGTCGCGCCTCATTTCACATGTTTCACCACAAAAGCAATCAAAGCGGGATTTAAAAAAAGGCAGAAAAAGCAACACCAGATTTAACTCAATAATACTCTTTAAAGGGGAGCTATCGAGCAAAATGCACTTTGTGATGTCTTTTGTGTCCCCGGTGCGTCGGGGAACTCACGCAGCGTCAGAAAATAAAACTCTTTTCCTCCGAACCCAAATCTTTTAAAAACGGGGGGAACAACGAGCGGATACAGATTCCATCCGAACTGACGTCGGCGGACCCACAGAGAGTTGCTATCAGAAACAATGCCCGACGTGTTCTGGACGTCTTTGTTTACATTAGCCTCGCTAGCACTCAGAGCTAACCTGCGCTGGAGAGAGCATGTGTTTGAAAAGCAGGAAATAAAAAATAACTCACCTTGTGATGAACCCGCAAGAGAGAAAGCATTCGAGCTCCATACTGTTTCAGAGATAATCCTTGACGTGGTTTAGAACAGGATGGCGTTTTATCAAAGCAGAATTTAACTTCGGTAGAATTCTGATCAGGCATTAGCTCCGCCTCCTCTTCTTTCTTTTTTTCAAGCTAAGGACCCAAGATCTGCCTTTCTCTACTGGCGCGTTTCCACTGCAGGCCTCGCTCGGCCTCAATCGGTTTGGTTAGGCCTCATTAGGCCCGGCTCACTTTAATGCTGCGCTTCCATTACAGTTTAGGAACTGGGGCAGTAACCATAGTAACGCAGTGTAGGCGGAGCCGTGACGTCATCTTCAATGAGCGCCCCAAAAAACAACACAGCCGTTAGCCGTTAGCCCTCAGAGCTCACAGCTCCTCATATCTGTTCAGAAACTAGACAGAAGCTAAACCAGTCCAAACCACAGACTGCCTGTGTCACGGAGAATACAGGCGCTGCTTTATTTCTGTCTGTAGGCCGTTGTTGTGAGTGTGGACGGTCGGAGCATATATAACGTTAGCTTAGCCAATCTCCATTCAGAAAACACGCATTGTAAAGGTGTTTCTCTGCCGTCTGTCTGCAGACTCAAAGCATTAACTCATGGTTTTTACTAACGGGTATCAAACTTCACAGACATGTTTTGTATAGGTATGTAACTACAATATATGTTTCAACTATAGCACGATAGGTCCACTTTAGTTAAAGCCTTCTCTGTTCTGATTGTGGTTCCCCTTTAATATCTGACAACAAATTGGTCCCCATTAAAATATCTCTATTAAAGTTTGAAAAAAGACCTCTTAAGCCCAGACGCCTCTCGAAGCAGCCCCCACCCCTCAGTGACGCCTCTCGAAGCAGCCCCACCCTCAGTGACGCCTCTCAAAGCAGCCCCACCCCTCAGTGACGCCTCTCGAAGCAGCCCCACCCCTCAGTGACGCCTCTCAAAGCAGCCCCACCCCTCAGTGACGCCTCTCGAAGCAGCCCCACCCCTCAGCGACGCCTCTCGAAGCAGCCCCACCCCTCAGTGACGCCTCTCGAAGCAGCCCCACCCCTCAGCGACGCCTCTCGAAGCAGCCCCACCCCTCAGCGACGCCTCTCGAAGCAGCCCCACCCCTCAGCGACGCCTCTCGAAGCAGCCCCACCCCTCAGTGACGCCTCTCGAAGCAGCCCCACCCCTCAGCGACGCCTCTCGAAGCAGCCCCACCCCTCAGTGACGCCTCTCGAAGCAGCCCCACCCCTCAGTGACGCCTCTCGAAGCAGCCCCACCCCTCAGTGACGCCTCTCGAAGCAGCCCCACCCCTCAGCGACGCCTCTCGAAGCAGCCCCACCCCTCAGTGACGCCTCTCGAAGCAGCCCCACCCCTCAGTGACGCCTCTCGAAGCAGCCCCACCCCTCAGTGACGCCTCTCGAAGCAGCCCCACCCCTCAGTGACGCCTCTCGAAGCAGCCCCACCCCTCAGCGTCACCGTTGATAGAGAACAGCTGGCGGATATTAAAAACACTCGAATATTAAAATCCCGTTTCGTGTGCTTTCCTCCCCCAGGTGTTGTTCTGTAACATCGAGGAGATCCTGGCGCTGCACAGAGACTTCCTGTCCATGGTGGAGGGTTTGATGCTGCCCGAACCCAACGCCATGCACGAGGTCGGACGCTGCTTCCTGCACTTTGTGAGTTACAGTACAATATATTATAATATATTATAACGCATTACGATGATCTGATTTCTCCAAAGAGACGCCACAGCCGTCCCTGGATGCTTCATGCGAGTCAAGTGCTTCACGCAGCTGAGACGACACCTCGATAGATTTAATACAGTATCTATTGAGATGACTCGCATGTTCAGCTGAGGCAGGGAGTGTTAAATCATCACCATGCTGTTTTAGGTTTTGTGCTCCACTTAGAATAAAGAAATGAACATATTTGTATTTATTGAGATGTGAAATAAAAGTAAAACATTTACAATATACATCAAATAAAGAAGTTCCAGTAAAAAATAGAATTAAAAATAATACAAATTAGGGATGCACGATATTGTTTATTTGATACCGATACCGATAATAATATAATATATATATTAAATGTACCTGTAGTTTTTGCACACCTGGTGGTAAAAAGAGACGAGTAGTGAGCAAAGGACGTGAGCGTTACTACTGTGAACAAAACAAAGCCAAGAACAGTTCTATTTATTTTCCTAAATAAACTTCTTGTCTTTCTCAAAAGCCTCGTGGATAGGTGAACGCCCCGGTGCCTTTGCAGCTGGCTTTGGATTCGCCGCTAGTTTAGCAGCGCAGGCGTCTCCGTACGCTGTTAACACACCATCGTAGCCATGGCGATGTTTCAGGCGACTGATCAGGGTGGAAGTATTATAGCTCGTTGCCTTCTCCCCTCCTCGTGGAACTTCTGCATCTGTTAATACAGATAGCAAGCGAACTATCCAACTCTGAAACTTTGAAGTAGTCCCATACTACCGACGACATGTTTGTTCGCTATCCTGGCTTCACGGCCGCACGCCGTTTACGTCTCAGCCAGGCACGAGTTAGGGAGCGCTGGATGTGTGAAGAACTCCCCTCTTCCTAAACCACTAACACCACAGTGCTGGCAACACGGGAGGAGCCGGGTGAAAAACAAGCGCCCCTCATCCCAACCCACCCACACGCAGGATCTCTTTCTTTCTTTACCCAAAGAATATATTGTATATTATCGGGGCTATTAATACTTTTAACGGGTTTATCGGGATGACGTCATCATTCCTAATATCGGACCGATAATTATCGTGCACCACTAATATATATATACATACATATATGGCCATAAGAAGTAAAATGTCTAATAAGAAATACTTTATTCATATAAAGTCAGATTTAGCAGGAAAAGCATTAACTTTTTTTACATAAACAACAGAAGTTATACATCAAATAAGACTTGCTTAACAATAACAGATATAAAAAGGCTATTAACTAAAAACTAACTAAATATCCGACTATCGTTTTATAATCATGTTTAAACTCCGTGTCAGTGATGCGTGCTCTGCCTTTGACTTTTGAAGAGTTGTATTTCTCGTATTCACTGCCGTCAGAGCTCAGACATGGTGACTGCTATCCCTGATGTCGCTCACCTCTCCTGAAGCTCGCTGACATGCAACAGGTGGAATAAACCACATTACATCGTTGCACCGGCGTGTCCTCCTGCCGCGGACCCAGGTGGAGGTGAGGAGAGGGATGCCCTCGCTGATATCAGTCAGCACCAACTGACCGTAGATCAGTCGTGAGGCCCGTGTGAGCCCCTGGGGATAAGACGTGTTGTATTCCCTTATTCTGCAGATACTTCAACATGTCCTTCCTTTAAGTGTCGATGCTGAAAACTGAATCCTCCCTCTGGACCAAGTCGGTTCCCAGGGCTACAAAATAACTCCTTTTAGAGATTCATTACTGCGTTTAGAAACACGATTTAAGACCAGAGCTGTGTGTGTGTGTGTGTGTGTGTGTGTGTGTGTGTGTGTGTGTGTGTGTGTGTGTGTGTGTGTGTGTGTGTGTGTGTGTGTGTGTGTGTGTGTGTGTGTGTGTGTGTGTGTGTGTGTGTGTGTGTGTGTGTGTGTGTGTGTGTGTGTGTGTGTGTGTGTGTGTGTGTGTGTGTGTGTGTGTGTGTGTGTGTGTGTGTTATGACGGTAAAACATCTGCAGCTACAATAAGAAATGAGACTGTAATGCCAAATGCTATGGGTAGTGGTGGTCTGATGGATAGTGAGGTGGGCTGAAGATCGGAATGTCGTGAGTTCAAATCCCGCCAGGAACACCAGCACTAGTCCACACACACACACACACTCCAGGGAGGATGTCCCTGTAAAGTCGCTTTAGATAAAAGCGTCAGCTAAATGTAATGTAATGTACTAACAGAAGAAGAACTGAGTTTCCCCTCAGGTTTAAGTACTTCTTTCTGTCTTCATTAGCCGCTTTCACACCAAGTACTTTGCCGTACTTAGTTCCCAGCACTTAGTTAGCACTTAGTACCCCCGTGGAATTAAGTACAGATCGCGTTCACACCGGAATAAGTTCCCTGAGGGAAGATTATGCAAATGAAGCCGCTGACGCAGTGACGTAACAATCGACAAGGTTGTGATTGGCCCCGGTGCAAATACTGTTTTTGCACCGGGGCCAATCACAACCTTGTTACGCCACTTCTTCTTCTGCTTTGGGTTTACTGGCAGGCCGCAAACAACTTCACGGCGTATACTGCCACCCGAAGTCCCCGGGCTTATTTTCAGATTTGATGTCGAGGTAAATCCAAAAGTAACGGAAAGTAATCAAGATCGAAATGTGTTGTTGTTATAAATACATGTTTAGAGTTCTCCTCCTAACTCAGTCAGAAAGAGAGCTGCAGGAGAGAGGGGACTATTTTCTCCGTGGTGACGGTGTAGTGATTTAAAGGCTGTGAAAAACACGATGCAGGAGGCATTTGGCTGCAGAGTGGATCTGAGTACATTATTATTATCTCACGATGGGGGGGGGAGATAATATCAATCCTTAGAAATACACTATTTATACAGTTTCTACATTTCAAGTTTTTATACTGTAAATATGCACATTGACGTCGCTACGACCTCTGCTTTTACTACTCTTCCTGCCTTCTTCTCTTCCCGCCTTCTCCTCGTATGAATCCTATAACTTCTGCTCAGAACTTGTCTCCTCGTGTTTCTCCCTCTCTCGCAGAGGAGTGTTTTCCAGATCTACGACGAGTACTGTGGGAACCACGAAAAGGCCCAGAGGCTTCTGCTGGAACTCAATAAGATCCAGAGCGTCCGCACATGTTTGCTGGTGAGACCTGGCTGTAAACACACACACACACAACGTCTACATGAAACACACACACACACACACACACACAGAACGTCTACATGAAACACACATACACACACACACACACACACACACACACACACAGAACGTCTACATGAAACACACATACACACACACATCACGTCTACATGAAACACACACACACATCACGTCTAAATGAAACACACACACACATCACGTCTAAATGAAACACACACACACACACACACACACACACACACACACACACACACACACACACACACACACAGAACGTCTAAATGACACACACAGTCTTCACACAGCAGCAGTCTGAACCGTCTGTAATGCAGCGTAGGCTCTGCGGGATTGATTGGTCGCTCCTTTGACCGATCACCTCGTAAAGCCGGTTGTGTTTCTTGCGTGCTTCCACCTGGACGGTTGCATTTAAAACCAGCAACATATATCTACATGTTGGACTCAGTCATCAAGTAGGATGCACAAGAAGAGGCCCAGATTTCCTTTTGATATTACTTTTTGAATGATGCAAAAGTTATCTACAAGAAGGGGCGAGTCATTGATATATAAGTAATTATTTTATGGGTGACTTATTCCTTTAAGTCCAGTTCCTTCAATCATTAAGGCTAAAGAAGTGGTGCAATTCCTCGTCCGTGTGGAGCTACCTGGTAATACACCTGATTCTGATTTACAGCTGCAGCACCAACACGTCCATTTCTTTAGTCCATCAGGAATGAAGGCATGTTTGAGTCTGGTCACTTCTCAAACCCCTCTCCTTCCTGCAGAACTGCATGCTGCTGGGGGGCCGGAAGGACACGGAGGTTCCTCTGGAGGGGTACCTGGTGGCGCCCATCCAGAGGATCTGCAAATACCCCCTGCTGCTCAGAGTGAGGACACACACACACACACACAGACAGGACAGACAGACAGACAGACAGACAGACAGGACAGACAGACAGACAGACAGACAGACAGACAGACAGACAGACAGACAGACAGACAGACAGACAGACAGACAGACAGACAGACAGACAGACAGACAGACAGACAGAGAGACAGACAGAGAGAGAGACAGACAGACAGAGAGACAGACACACAGACAGACAGACAGAGAGACAGACACACAGACAGACAGACAGAGAGACAGACAGAGAGACAGACAGACAGAGAGACAGACACACAGACAGACAGACAGACAGAGAGACAGACACACAGACAGACAGACAGACAGACACACAGACAGACAGACAGACAGAGAGACACACAGACAGAGAGACAGACAGACAGAGAGACAGACAGACAGAGAGACAGACACACAGACAGACAGACAGAGAGACAGACAGAGAGACAGACAGACAGAGAGACAGACAGACAGAGAGACAGACAGACAGAGAGACAGACAGACAGAGAGACAGACACACAGACAGACAGACAGACAGACAGACACACAGACAGACAGACAGACAGAGAGACACACAGACAGAGAGACAGACAGACAGAGAGACAGACACACCAGCCTCTCCGCTGTGTTTTTAGTCGTTGTGAAGTGAAATCCTCTCCAAAGCCGTGAGAGAGATCGGATCCTCTCTCCAGTCCCGTCAGGATCTATGCGTTCACCCAGCAGCCTCAGAGACGTAGTAATAATAATCTGAGACTCGAACCAGTTGAAGTCCTCCAGCTGCCGGGCTTCTTTAACCTGACGCAGGTCAGTGTTCTCATCAGGTGTTCAGACTGAGCACGTGTGCAGAGGGAACAGGTGTTCTTCGTGCGGTCACGTCGTGGGATCAGAAGACGCCCTCGAGGATCTCAGGAATGCTTGGAGAGGAATTCTCCAACTTTTCAGATTTCTCTCAGATCTCAGGTTTCCGTGTGTTGCTTTGATCGAGAGCCTGAAGATG
This sequence comes from Chaenocephalus aceratus, assembly GCA_023974075.1. NCBI lineage: Eukaryota > Metazoa > Chordata > Actinopteri > Perciformes > Channichthyidae > Chaenocephalus > Chaenocephalus aceratus. The sequence goes on from JAMFTG010000206.1 coordinate 171,159, forward strand.
TAGCTTTTAGGCACAGACGATAACGCCTTTGCATTTATTGAATCTGGAACTAGAGCATGATTTTAGTTGAGTTTCCGTCCGACACATTTTCATTTTTGTGCAGAAAAAACGAGCAGAAAATCCCAAATGTGCAAAAAATAAATAAACCAAAGTACAAAGATATGCTCGGCTGAGGTTCATAGATTAATGCATATACATGATGACGTTCATGAAGCATTGAAAGTCTGCTTTGCTGCTGCTCACAGATCCAGTGTCACTGAGATGGCCACAGCCACTCAGCGTGAACCACACTGCAGCCTCGTCCTCAGTCGCTCTGCTTCAGCGCAGCTACAACAAAACACGACAATTAACACCACACATCTGCTCTAGATCAGGGGTTCTCAAAGTGCGGCCCGCGGGCCAATGGCGGCCCTCGGAAATGTTTCTGGCGGCCCGCGATAGTTAACGTGACACGCTGAAATGCATGCGTTATATTTTAATCCTCCGTGGTCGTATCTAGAAAGAATTAGAATGGAATTTAAGAATGGTGAAAACTGCGCCCCCTGGGTTGTCATTCCTAAATTATGAATGACGGCTTGTGGAAAGTTTGCTCGACTACTGGTTGCATGGCAACTAGGCATCTCGCGAGTTGCGGTAATTGGTTAGTACAATAAAGAAAGGATTTGTTTTGGAATTATTTTGTGTTCCGTTTTTTCTTGGGCGGCCCTCGATCCAATATTGGGTCAAAACTTTGGCCCTCACTCATCACAACTTTGAGAACCTCTGCTCTAGATGGTAAACTCTTATTTGATTGTAGTCTGACATTACTTCAAACATGTTAGCTAATACACAAGTATTGTTTGTATTAATTACATTCTCTGTCTCTTGAGTTCCCGTGTCCATGGGGGAGGGTACTTCCTGGTTCAGCAAAGGGGCGTGGCCTGGCGCTGAGGGCTCATAAGTACTGCACGGAGCCGATTGGACAGATTGGGACAGACCACCTGCTTCCATGTCAAAGGGGCGATTGGGTTTTGTCAGTGTGCTGTGTGGACGATGTGACTGTTAATTATCCCTGGGGCTCAACGTGGTTTGGCCACGCCCCTATAGGTTCCTCTGGTTTCATTGGAGCAGGTCCGTTTGTCGAGGGGTAACGCCTGTTAGGTGCCTTTGAGGTGTTTTCTGTTGACCTCTTTTATCGGCCGAGTTATTATATATTTTTTTGTGGACTTTTGGTTTAAATAAAAACCCTAGTTTATTGAAACCACTCCGGTGTCCCGTTGCCGTACTGCTGGGTCCCTGCCCGTCACATGCATGTATTAAATGAACACAACTGTCATATTTCCATCCAGCTTTTTAAATAACATCATCCTCTCATCTGGCAGAGCTCAACACGTGCACTCCCATCACGTGCACTCAACTGATGAGCGACGGTGTGTCTGACGGCGCGGGGCAGAGGCTGTAATGTACTTGTTGTGTGCAGGAGCTGCTGAAGCGGACCCCGAAGAGGCACAGCGACCTCCCTCAGGTGCAGGAGTCCCTGCAGGCGATGAAGGCCGTGTGCTCCAACATCAACGAGGCCACGAGGCAGATGGAGAAGATGGAGATCCTGGAGGAGTGGCAGTCGCACATCGAGGGCTGGGAGGTGAGTGTGGAGCAGCATCGACTCGTGAAATTAACGCAAGGTCGGCTTTTTAAATAACATCGTCCTTTTTCAATACTTAAGACTTAACAACACCAACAACAACAACAACAACAACAACAACTCCAAATGATGAAGAGATGATGCTTCTGACAGACATGCTTTTGCAGAGGCTGTAGTTGTTGTTGTGTGTTTGCTGTGAAGGAACTTCTTCAGAGGAACTGATAAATGAGTGTGTCCCCGGTGTGTCCCCGCTGTGTCCCCTGTGCGTCCCCCTGTGTGTGTCCCTGCTGTGTCCCCGGTGCCTCTCTCTTTTCCTCCGTACCCAAATCTCTAAAAACGGGGAACAACGGAGCTGATCCAGATTTGCGTCCGATATGACGTAACATCTGAAATGTGGACCCACGGGCCAATCAGAAAGCTGCTATCAGAAACAATGCCCGACTGTTTTGGACGTAATATGGTCGGTGTTTACATTAGCATGCTAACACTCAGAGCTAACCTGTGCTGGAGAGCATGTGTGTGAAGAAGCAGGAAGTAGAAAGGAACTCACCTTGTGGTATAACCGGGAGAGAGAAAGCCTTTGAGCTCCAGACTGTTTCAGAGCCTTGATGATCCGTGATATGGAGTTTCATCACGGCAGCGTTTAGTTTAGACGGTAGCTGCCGGGTCCCCATGAGCTCAGACCCTCCTCTTTAAAGCTCTATCCCCAAATCAGCACTTTAGAAACAGGAAGTGAAACAGAGGGACATGAGGCGTGGCTAGAACGATCTGTTTGGTGTTTGGAGCAAAACACTTCAGACATGTTTCTATATATGTGTATATATCTTCTCCACAGGGGGTCCGCGGGTCTTAAAAGTATTAAAAGTTGATAAATCAATTTAGCGAAAATGAAGGCTATTAAACGGCATTTTCCAGGGTATTATATTTTGTCGCTTGTTTCCAATAAGTATATGAAGGGTCCAGAGAGGTCGTGTTCTGCAGTCTGCCTGAATGTAGTCATGGCGTAGGTGTGTAGTTTATTGATGGCATGGTATTTGGGTATTTGGGTTTGACGTCATCTGAACAGGACATCGCCGGTTGCTAAGCAACATCGTTTTGGGGAAATGCAAGTCTGCGTCCAAATGCTTGGAAGACAAGGAGGAAGCACAATCAATACTGTGTATAGTCAATGTGAGGTGAAGTGTGTCGCTATGGTAACCGGTTAAAACTCGAAGTGGCGATGAGGTGTTAACGTGTACGGAAAGAGTCTTGAAAGGTCGTCCGTGTGGCTTCAGGACTCCTGCATCGACCCCGTGCTATGGCCTAAAAATAGCATGATAGGGGACCTTTAGCACGAACATGGATAAATACATTCAACGTGAAAAAAAAATGGTAATAATAACAAAAAAACAATAAATAAAGAATAATTGATAAAACAGGCACAGAATGAGAAATGCATTGAAGTAATAAATACATAAAACATGCGGTCGGGGTCCAAACGACTCTGTGTTTAAATTAAATCTCACACAGGACGTTACATGTCTGAGCCACTTTCAAAAGGCTCCACGACGCATTGAAGCCACTTTTCCTCCCGCACGACTTCTGTCCAAGCTTCTGGTTCTCTGGGAATGACCTGTATTCACTTCAGTGTGTTCTGCGTGGAGTGAAAGCTGCAGGGCGGGGTCTTTAGGTTAGATAGCTGATGGTAATAATAATAATAATAATAGATTTAATTTGTTAGCGCTTTTACAGGTGCTCAAAGACGCTTTACAGATATAGTGAAGGGAAAAGGAAGGAACAACAAATAAATATATAGTTAAAGTTAAAGCCTTAATCAGTAGACCTGGTGGGGGGGGGAGACACATGGATGGTTATGGAGCTCTGAAGCGTCCAAGAAGTCAGCTTTAAAATGAAACTGGAAACGCAGCACCTCTCAACATGTCGATCCCAGTTTCTCAAGATCGAAGGTGACGGCGTTAAAGAACTGGCTCTGCCGGTCCAGAACTCAGACATCAACGTAATATGAAATGAAACTGAACTCGTCATGTTTTAGAGGAAATCCATGAATTTCTCGCTAAGATCAGTCATTAGAAAAGTGTGCGATTAGATTTCTGTGTTGAGACATTAAGACATACTTTTAAATTACTTTAACGTAATGGAAGGAGAACGTGCAGAAACATATTGTTATCTTCACACACACACACAGTTTAAAGTCTGCGAGGCTGCAGATCCTCTGGTTTCCTCTGTGTGTGTGTGTGTGTGTGTGTGTGTGTGTGTGTGTGTGTGTGTGTTTCACTTCCTGCTCCTCCCCACTGATTGCTTGTGGTAATAAATATGGTAATTCTAGAGCGTCGTCGAGTTGTTTCCACATTCTTCATTAAACTTAAGACCCGCTCTCAGTCTCTTGACTCGCCTCCAGTTTAATGAATTTAATTTCTCTCGTCTCTCGTCTCTCGTCTCTCGTCTCTCGTCTCTCGTCTCTCCAGCCAAAACCACTTGAAGAGCTTTCTCTCACGCGTTCCCCTTTAATGAACGGCGGTGCGGCTTTATCCTCGCCTAATTTCTTATTCCTTTCTGCCGTTGTTATGTCTGGATGTAAAAATAGAGGATTGGGATGAAACAGATGAGGGTTTAAAACTCTCAGTGAGGAGCAGGGTTACAGCGAGGAGGGATGGTGAGGAGTGAGGAGGGATGGTGAGGAGAGATGGTGAGGAGGGATGGTGAGGAGAGATGGTGAGGAGAGATGGTGAGGAGAGATGGTGAGGAGAGATGGTGAGGAGTGATGGTGATGGTGAGGAGTGATGGTGAGGAGTGATGGTGAGGAGTGATGGTGAGGAGAGATGGTGAGGAGGGATGGTGAGGAGTGATGGTGAGGAGGGATGGTGAGGAGAGATGGTGAGGAGAGATGGTGAGGAGTGAGGAGAGATGGTGAGGAGAGATGGTGAGGAGTGAGGAGAGATGGTGAGGTGAGATGGTGAGGAGAGATGGTGAGGAGAGATGGTGAGGAGTGAGGCGGGATGGTGAGGAGAGATGGTGAGGAGGGATGGTGAGGAGGATGGTGAGGAGGGATGGTGAGGAGTGATGGTGAGGAGTGAGGAGTGATGGTGAGGAGTGATGGTGAGGAGAGATGGTGAGGAGTGAGGAGAGATGGTGAGGCGTGATGGTGAGGATGGTGAGGAGGGATGGTAGGAGGGATGGTGAGGAGAGATGGTGAGGAGAGATGGTGAGGAGAGATGGTGAGGAGTGCGTGATGGTGAGGAGGTGAGGAGGGATGGTGAGGAGGGATGGTGAGGAGAGATGGTGAGGAGGGATGGTGAGGAGTGATGGTGAGGAGTGAGGAGTGATGGTGAGGAGTGATGGTGAGGAGTGATGGTGAGGAGTGATGGTGAGGAGAGATGGTGAGGAGTGATGGAGGAGTGAGGAGTGATGGTGAGGAGTGATGGTGAGGAGTGATGGTGAGGAGTGATGGTGAGGGAGAGATGGTGAGGAGAGATGGTGAGGAGAGATGGTGAGGAGAGATGGTGAGGGTGATGGTGAGGAGGGATGGTGAGGAGAGATGGTGAGGAGTGATGGTGAGGAGTGAGGAGTGATGGTGAGGAGTGATGGTGAGGAGAGATGGTGAGGAGTGATGGTGAGGAGAGATGGTGAGGAGAGATGGTGAGGAGAGATGGTGAGAGTGATGGTGAGGAGGGATGGTGAGGAGAGATGGTGAGGAGTGATGGTGAGGAGGGATGGTGAGGAGAGATGGTGAGGAGAGATGGTGAGGAGAGATGGGAGATGGTGAGGAGTGATGGTGAGGAGGGATGGTGAGGAGAGATGGTGAGGAGTGACGAGAGATGGTGAGGAGAGATGGTGAGGAGTGAGGAGAGATGGTGAGGAGAGGATGGTTGAGGAGAGATGGTGAGGAGTGATGGTGAGGAGTGAGGAGTGATGGTGAGGAGTGATGGTGAGGAGTGATGGTGAGGAGAGATGGTGAGGAGTGATGGTGAGGAGGGATGGTGAGGAGTGATGGTGAGGAGTGAGGAGAGATGGTGAGGAGAGATGGTGAGGAGTGAGAGAGATGGTGAGGAGAGATGGTGAGGAGGGATGGTGAGGAGTGATGGTGAGGAGTGAGGAGAGATGGTGAGGAGAGATGGTGAGGAGGATGGTGAGGAGTGATGGTGGAGGATGGTGAGTGATGAGTGAGGAAGTTGATTGGTGAGGCAAGATGGTGAGGCAAGTGATGGTTAGAGGAGATGATGGTGAGGAGAGATGGTGAGGAGTAGATGGTGAGGAGTGATGGTGGAGGAGAGTGATGAGGTGAGGCGAGATGGTGAGAGGGGATGGTAAAGAGGGATGGTGAGGAGAGATGGTGAGGAGGGATGGTTGAGGAAGGGATGGTAAGAGGATGGTGAGGAGAGATGGTGAGGAGGGATGGGGAGAGTATGGGATGGAAAAGGGGTTTGAAAGCTCGTTGAACACAAAGAGGAAGTGTCTGCTCTTCCATTGAGATGTCTGGACTTTAAGTGACCAGGACAAGTTTCCACCATTCTGTTCTGCACACACACACACACAAACACACACACACACACACACACACACAGCACACACACACACACACACGGTCCAGCTGAACCAGTTTTAACATCTGTGGAGTTAAGAGGGAAAAAAGCGTGCGCTGTGAGGTGAGATAAAGGGAGGATGAAGAGTGGGGGGGGTGATTGAAGAGGGGGAGGATGAAGAGGGGGGGGGTGAAGAGGGGAGACAGAGGAAATCCGAACCACATTTTCTGAGCTATTTTTAGCCGTGATCAAACGTTGGACCTAAACCCCGGAGCAGGCGAGGTGAGGCGGAGGAGGCGAGGTTTAAAGCACAGTTATGTTTAGTAGCAGAATCAAAGCTGAAGACAATGGAGCCTTTCAGTCCATCGAGTCGTGAACTCGAGCATGCTTCTCTAGTTCTCTGCAGTCAGTTCAGTTTCCGCCACCAGTTTTTGCACATTTTCAATTTTGTGCATGAAAAAATGAGCAGAAAATAAATAAACCAAAGTGCAACGATGTGATTGGCTGAGACTTATAGATACGAACATAAATGATGAACTTCATGCAATCTCTTTCCAGCTGGAAGGACCGCCTGCAGCGCGTCATGTAGACTCTGACCAAGTTACAGGGAGACAGGAAGGGGATTCAGCTCGGACAGGGGACATGGGACAGGGGACATGGGACAGGGGACATGGGACATGGCTCGGAGACTTCATTTCATTTGAATTTCAAACCTTTATTTAACCAGATTGGTCCATTGAGATCATAGCTCTCTTTTTCGAGGCAGACCTGCAGCAAACAGGTTCCACATGAAACAAGAAACAAGAAAGGACATCACACATTATATTTATTATAATAAATAATATAATAAGTGGGTCGGATTAAATAAGTGTAAACTTCTTCCGAGCCCTTTTCGGACGTGTAATTAGCTAAAGTTTTGTTGTTTATTGTTATCAGACAATGATACTACAGATTATTCAATTATTATTTAAATATTTCGTTTAGTTATTGCATTCATTTGTATAGTACTGTATCATGTCTGTATCATCTTTTGTTTCATTTGTATTTTCTTTGGTTTTACTCGCTCGAAAAAAATAAATAAACTATACATTATATTTACAGGACGCATTTACATAGTTAGACATGTACAAGTGCCCATAGTATCAATAGATGTCAAGTCTAAGAAAGTATAGCATGTTAATAACAACCCTAGCATCCATTCGATAATGGTCTCAGGTTAAGGCGACACTCTTCTGTCCGAGAGCATTCTGTAGTTAGGAAACCTATATATATCATAGAGACATGGCTCCCACAATGCAACAGTGACTGCCCGGGATGTCATTCTGTGGACGCTAGTAACCGGCGTGCGTGCAGCGAGGTGTTTCCTGAGTCCTGAGAGGAAGGGAATCTGTAACACGTGCAATATGGAAACTGAACTTTGCATTTCAGAGAAGATGTGTCGCATGGGGCGCAAGACACATTCTCTAAAGACATCCCACGTGCGTGTTGCATGATGGGAGACCTTTAAGTCAATCAGTGTTTCTTTGCTTCTTGGCGATGCATCTCATGCTGTTGGAAAGCCTGCTTCCTACCTTCAGAGGAGGAAACCCACATGCTCAGCCCGGCTGCTCGTCCCACGAATATATGTTCCTCTCAAATGTCTTGCCTCTCAAATGTGGCCCCGTTTGAGAGGCAAGACAACTATGGGGGTTATTCCCTATCTTTATTAAGAGCGTGGTATTTCAATTTGAGAGCATACTTTATGTATTTATTTCCCTCAAACTCTGTCCTCGCACTCAGATAGTGCTGCTTGCACTCAGATCTGCTTGTGCTCAAACTGTACGCTTGCACTCAGATATATTGCTGCTCAGAATTATTCTGTGCGCGCTCGAAACTTTTGTGCAACAATCCTGTCAAAATCCCTCAACCAATAGGAGGCCAGGTGTCCTTGCGGGTGCGTTCGCTTTACTTATTACAGCGTCCCGTAAGGGCGGTTACTCTTTGGTTTATAAACTCCCGCCCTCCAAGGCTTTATAACATAGCACGTACATCACTTCGCTGTACAACTTTTTTTGGGGGGGGGGGGGGTGTAAGCTAGTTAGTACATGTTTATAAAACGGACAATTCAAATCAAGCAATCTGACGTTTCTTAGTCGTGATATAATAAGCGTATATCCCGGGTATAACTGTAGTGACTTTTCACAAGTCAGTATCCCTCCGCGTCTGAGAACCGTTACAACCATATGGTTACGTCCGTCACGAAACTAACTAACTAACAAACCTTAAAATGGAAACATTTAAGGTTAACTTTGACCTCCGGGGTGGCCTCACTATGGAGGAGTGGATTGAGAAGTGCCTATCTCCAGAAAAAAAGCACCTAAACGACGACAATGCTGTCTGTCTATTATGTTCTCTAGCTGTTATTGTTGTTGCATAGCAACCACCTCGCACTATGCTTTGTGCAGAAGGCAACGGAGGGACTATTTTATTTTGAACATCATTATTTAATAATAAAAACTATTTAAATTGGAGTGTGTATTTTTCTTTCACATTGCCAGCCACATGTGGTAACCGTTTTATAAATGCAATAGCTCACTTCAGGCCGTGATATACGAATATCTATACAATATGGTTGTCGACACTCCGCTTCGCGTCGGGCCGAACCAAGCCGTAGCACAACAGTGCTGGAGCAGAACAACAGTCTGGAGGAAGAAGTGGTCCGGTCGGAAAATTCACTAGCAATCCCCCCTCCCAGAGCTCTCTCTTGCCCCTTTCACACCAGCGCCTTTTCAGCTCCGGCTCGGAGCTGGAGCCTGAAAAGCGCCGGGTTTTCCTGTTCACACCGCAGCGGCGCCGGCTCTTAGCTCCGGAATCCGCTTCATTTCCAGCTCCAAAAAATTGTCGGTCCAGAGGCAAGAGCTTTGGAGCTAAGAGGCGACGTCGCTTACGTCTCTCTCACGTCGAGGCGTGCAGGAAACTAAACCCACCTCCCATGGGTCGACTGTTATGCCTGCCTACAAGCAGTGTGCCTATAAACACACTTTATAAAGTCAGGCAGCACTAACCAGGCTTCGTGTGGTTCTGTTTATTTGTGCCTTACTTTGACCGTCCGTTCACTGTTATCGATCATTGTGGAGAGAGGCAGACGTGTTGTTTTGTATTACTGCAGCTATCGGATGCAAGTAGTCAGTTTAGCTTCGGTTGCTATGGTAACATCACCCGTTTGATACCAGAGAAACTTTCATAACAGCGTTGTGATACCAAACAGTGTCAATTCAGACTGACACACATTCACTTAGGCTAAGGGGAGCTGGGGATATGCATCAGCTGCTTGTGTGAGTCGGACAGTGAATACTTTAGAGCGGCCGCTGCAGTGTGAGCTAACGGGAGCTAACGGGAGAATAAACTCCCGTGGAAGAGCAGCCAGCACTGCAGTGTGAGCTAACCGGGAGCTAACGGGAGAATACACTCCCGTGGAAGAGCAGCACTGCAGCGGTCGGTAAATGCTGCAGAAACACGTTAATAAACAATGAACCACGGCACTCTGGAGCAAAGCGTAAGGTTGGAGAAGTCGTTATTCAATTTATTCTGGCTTCGTGTGATTAAAAGCAACACGATCATCGACCCGACGCTGTTGTTGTTGTTGTTGTGAGCGCCGTAATGGCTGCCGTTGGGGAGCAAATCAGCGATGTAAACGGTGACGTCATGACGCAGCAAAGGCAGCTCTGGGGCGCCGGTGGGCCGTGTGAACAGAGCGGGAGCTGGAAAGGGAAACCGGAGCTGAACCAGAAAAGCTCCCGCTCGGAGCGAGAAACTGAAAAGCGCTGGTGTGAAAGCCGCATATATGGCGCTGCCCCCTCCCCCCGTTGACAATTTACTAGCGATAACGAGGGCCGGTCAAGATTCCCAGGCTGATTTTTAGTCCCAGTACGCCACTGAACGTAGCTATTATGTAAGGTGCTGGTATATATATATATATATACATACACATATATATATACACTGTGCTTCCTCCCCCCCCCCCCCCCCAAAAAAAGTTGTAAATCAAACAAGTGAAGTACATGGAGGGCGGGAGTTTATAAACCAAAGAGTAACCGCCCTGACGGGACGCTGTAATAAGTAAAGCGAACTCACCCGCAAGGACACCTGGCCTCCTATTGGTTGAGGGATTTTGACAGGATTGTTGCACAAAAGTTTCGAGCGCGCACAGAATAAATCTGAGAGCAGCAATATATCTGAGTGCAAGCGTACAGTTTGAGCAGAAGCAGAGCAGATCTAAGTGCAAGCAGCACTATCTGAGTGCGAGGACAGAGTTTGAGGGAAATAAATACATAAAGTATGCTCTCAAATTTAAATACCACGCTCTTGAATAAAGATGGGGAATAACCCCCATAGACAACAGGCTTTAGCGGTTTGTGTCTTCTTGGTAATCATGGTGTGTTTTGGGTCGTCCTGTGTCTTCCTGGTTATCTTGGCCTGACATGTCCCCCTCCTGTTCGTCTGCAGGGCTCCAACATCACAGACACGTGCACGGAGATGCTCATGCACGGCGTCCTGCTGAAGATCTCTGCCGGAAACATCCAGGAGAGAATCTTCTTCCTGTTCGACAAGCTGCTCGTCTACTGCAAGAAGAAGAACAGGTGCTCCAGGCTCTTAGGTCATGCAGTGTGTGTCCCTCGTGTTCTGGACCCCTCGTGTTCTGGACTCCTCGTGTTCTGGACCCCTCGTGTTCTGGACTCCTCTTGTTCTGGACTCCTCTTGTTCTGGACCCCTCTTGCAGAACATTCATAGCTTGCACGTATAAATAAACGTTAATTCACTGCAAGTATAAGAAAAGAGAGAAGCTCTTTATTTCGACCCAGGGAGGGATTGTTTAACTTCGGGACATGTGATCAGTCTTCAGTATTGATCACAGTTTCTGGACGTGTTGGTCGGTTTATCTTTCAGGTGATTAACTAAAACTCAACGAGGACAGAACTCTTTGAAATCTTAGCCGTCCAAACGGGCTTTTCCTCCCCACGTCACACGCGTGCTGATATTTGGTTTAAATTGTTAATCGCCAGCAAACAGTTAACTCCTAGTTAACACCGTCTAACGGCCCGTCCACACGGCGGCGTGCGCTGAAGCTTCGACGCTTCTGCCCATTCACTTAAAATGCCGGACATGTAACAGGTTTTTATTTAGAAAAATCCGCTTTGCTTTCCGCAGGTAGCACATGAAAGCCGATCCATTCAATGTTCTCTGATTTAAATTCAATTAGTGGAGCTTTTGTCCTCCCTTAAAGCCCCTGTCACACTGTCCCGAAGTTGACACCCGATGGACACACGAATATGGAATTGTGAATTTCGCACGAAGATGGCCCCGAACCACACGAAGGCAACATTTACATTACATTTAAGACGTACAACTGCAACGAAAGTAACACAAACAATGATGTTACAGTACTATGATCCTGCACTGATATCTTCAGACTGTGTTCTTCACTTTCTCCGTCTTTATATGTAGAAGATATTACGTTTTCTCCGTCATGTTGTTTCCATAGCAACAACAGCTTCCTGTCAACTCGCCTTCAAAATAAAATATGATATCCTTTTCAATTTCACAGAACACAAATTGGGTTATTTACATAATATGTTTACATGATTTTGTTGTGCAACAAAACAACCCGATGGACACACGATAAAGGAAACGTTCAAATTCGGCTGTGATCGTAGCATCGGGCCGTTCGTGAGGGCATCTAAGCCATCGTGTGACCGCCGGGGAGTTTCTCAGGCTCCGGCAGCAACTTCGTGAGCGGTGGCAAAATCTTTGGCATGCCAACAAACAGCCGAAGGACCTCGAGAAGGTTCATTTTCGTGTTGAATCCGTGTGTCCATGTTGCCCTTCGTAAGGCACTCGTGAGGGCATCGTGTTATCATCGGTGCCATCGGGCATTCGCCCCGATCAGAGTGAGGGCGAATGCTCGATGATAACACGAAGATGACATGACTTGACGAGATGCCCTCACGAGTGCCTTACGAAGTTGCCGCTCACGAAGTTGCTGCCGGAGCCTGAGAAACTCCACCAGCGGTCACACGATGGCTTAGACGCCCTCACGAACGGCCCGATGCTACGATCACAGCCGAATTTGAACGTTTTCTTTTATCGTGGGTCCATCGGGTGTAATTTCGGGACAGTGTGACGGGGGCTTTACCGCGGTAACAAACATCAGATGATCGTAGCTAGTCTCTTATATAACCCTACATGAGCTGCGACTGATTACACGCTGCGTTGTAACATGTCTTCTCTCTTTTAAAGACGTTTAAAAAACAGCAAGACGGCGTTGGAGGCTCCTCGCTTCCTGTTCAGAGGGAGGATCAACACCGAGGTGATGGAGGTGGAGAACGTGGACGACGGCACGGGTGAGAAATCTGGACGCAGTTACACAGAGATGATTCGACTAGTGAATTTAAGATACTTCACGATACAATAGATACGTTACGTTGCATTCGATGCTTTTTGATTCGATAAGATATCGGGGTGTAACGTTCACAGAAGTCACGGTTCGGTACAACAAGAAAAGAAAGTCCCAAATGCATAATTCCAGGTTTGTTGTTATTTACTTTTGAACAGCAGTGCAAGTTTCAGTTTACAAATAAGGAACTCTGACATTTTGAATAATTAACTGCATTAAACAGTTAAAACCAAACCACACACTCAGATGGCCGTAGTATCTATAATGGCTGATGTCAAACTAAAATGTTTCATCAAGCTGTAAAAACTAAAAAGAATGTCTTGAAAATATTACATCATAAATAATAAGAAAGAGTTTCAAGAGCGCATTCTTCACACACACATACGGGGATTGGGCCGAGGGCGACACCGTACTTCCGGTATCCGCCATTTTACGCGAGGTGCAAGCAGCCGTACACCGTCTAGGTGTTGCTAAGCTTCCTGTACTGAATATCAGAGTCCTATCGCCTTAATCAATATCTAGTCAACTCTAAAATACCACATGTATGCAATGGCATGATAATATTATTGTGTATTCACCTGGTGTTTCCAGAAGATAGACGTAGATGCAGACAAAATCGACGAAGGCCACTTTCGACAACCCACACAGCTCTAGTTCACGCTGGTAAACGACCTCGAGCACACCCCTCAAGTCCAGAGATGTAATCCGAAGACATGCAGCGATTTCTTCGGTCGTTAATTCAGAAAACAACCTAGTGTGCTCTGCCTGGCTACGTTAGCTAGCTGTTTATATTAGCACCTCCAGGAAATGGCGTATTTATATATATATATATATATATATATATATATATATATGGTGCGCATTGCATTGTGGTAGCTCGTGACGTCACTGTGTGTGAAAGAATAGCCGTTGAAACATATGCCAAAAGCTTCCGTTATTTATGTTCTGGTCTCTCTGCTCTCATGTCTCTTGGCTTCTTAAAAACAGCGGGATCAGCTGTTGAACTTGTCTTTCGCCGGGCTCCGGTGATTGGCAAATCTGGGTGATGCTTCTTCTGATATGATTGCATGTGTGGCGTGGTGTTCCCATTAGCATACCGCAAACCGCTGCGAGGCAACGCCGACACACCGTCCTCGTCCGATCCACCACTCGCACAACTCATCGTTATTGTAGTCCACAGGGAACCCGACAGGTCCCACAAAGCTGATGTAAAAGCAGCAGGTGGGTTCTAGCTCTGTGTGTTATCTGAAATCGCCATACTAACTTTTCTTCTTGTTGTATTTTGTTCGTTTGTTGTTGTGTTTCTTCTTGTTCTTCATGTGTTGTTTAAGGGCGGCTGGCAAACAGCTTTTTAGGCGCAATACCGCCCCCTGGATTATAAATAGTGTAGTGCATACGGCCCTGAATTACTTTTTTCCCACTCATAAAAAAAGGCGTATTCGTCGTGTGACTGCATGTGCCGAACCGTGACGTCCGAACCGTGACGGGACGGGACGAATACGGATACCGTTACACCCCTAATAAGATATGATTGCTACTTTACGCTACATTAAGATTTGATAGGATACAGTTTGATTTGATACGATATGTTACGAATAGTGAATTCAAGATACTATTCCATATGTTACGATACAATATAATACGATCCAAGATTATTCTAAATCAGTGTTTCTCAAACTTTTTCATACCAAGGACATTTAACCAATAAAAAAACACTCGCGGACCACCTAACTCCACAAATATCCAAAACACATAGTTTTTCTAGAACAGATTACAAATCGCCTGAAAATGGTACAAACCGGCGGCCACATGTGTGACGAAGGTGTTGCGCTGGGCTATATCATGCAATCGAAAGTGAAACTTAAGCTCGCTCCATTGCGGAGATATTCCCGCGAGAGTGCGGAAAACTTAAATTAACTTATTTATTTAAAATGTGAAATGTTACCATATACGGACCACTAGGGGGCGCTCACGGACCACCAGTTGTCCGCGGACCACACTTTGAGAAGCACTGATCTAAATGGTTTGATTTGATACTTCACAATACTATACTATTCCATATGTTACGATTTGATACTTTTTGATTCGATAAGATAAGATTTGCTACTTTACGATAAGATTTGCTAATTATTTGATTATTTTGATGGTAATTATTATTATATCATTGAGAGCTTTGTAAACCATACAAAATATTTAAAATCTAAAAAATACACGGAGCTAATGCAGTGTGGCTGAAACAGGAGTGGCCTTTTTAAACATGAATAGAAGAACGGGTGGTGGAAGACGTGAAACCTCGACTTCTGACCTCCTCAAGTGATGCATTCAGGGGGATGAAGATGAAGATGAAGATGGACATAAGAATGGCCCTTTGAGTCATTCTCATTATCTCTGGCCGTCTTCGCACTCGTTATCTCCGTCTCTGTGGAACTTCTCGAACGCTTGGTGGGTCAAACCGCTGATGGATGCTTCCGAGCTTAAGTTTCACTTTCGTTGCATGATATAGCCCAGCGCAACACCTTCATCACACATGGTGCCGCCGGTTTGTACCATTCGTAATCTGTTCTAGAAAAACGATGTGTTTTTGGATATTTGTGGAGTTAGGTGGTCCGCGAGTGTTTTTTTATTGGTTAAGTCCTTGGAATGAAAAAGTTTGAGAAACACTGATTTAGAATAATCTTGTATCGTATTATATTGTATCGTAACATATGGAATAGTATCTTAAATTCACTATTCGTAACATATCGTATGTAATCAAACTGTATCCTATCAAATCTTAATATAATAATAATAATAATATATTGGATTTATATAGCGCTTTTATAGTACCCAAAGACGCTTTACAATATGAGGGGGGGGGGGGTAGATAGACTGGGGCAGGTAGACAACAGACTAAGAAAAACAACAAAAAACAACAAAACAAAACACAGTGGCAGTCAGGAGGAGGTCGAAAATGAGTGGGGGGGTGTTTTACGGATAGAGAGAGGTGAAAAGATGGGTTTTGAGGCGGGACTGGAACAGAGTGAGGGACTCGGACTCACGGAGGTCTTGGGGGAGGGAGTTCCAGAGCTTTGGGGCGGCCACAGAGAAGGCTCTCTAATGTATCGTAAAGTAGCAAATCATATCTTAGTAGGGGTGTAACGATATCCGTATTCGTCCCGTACCGTCACGGTTCGGACGTCACGGTTCGGACGTCACGGTTCGGACGTCACGGTTCGGACGTCACGGTTCGGCACATGCAGTCACACGACGAATACGCCTTTTTTCGTCTTCCTCGTCTATCTCATTAGAGGAGAGCAGCGATAATCAATGGAGCGCTCGATGGAGTCGAGACACAGCTCGACCTCAACGGCCTCAAGATGGATGCTGTTTGGGGGAATGCGTATAATGCATCCCACACCACTCTGCTTCCTGTTCGAGAGCCAATGCAATCACACTGTACTATGATAATACTTTATCATTGAAGTCTGACATGTTTGTGCATCTCCGCAGCTCCATTTGCAACGTCAACATAAGAAATAAGAAAACAGACATCGAACCTCACAACAATCGCTAAAGACACGCTTTTACGACCTTAAACGTAGATTTGATCTGCGACACGTTTTAGGCAAATAAGGATTTTTTTAAGTGACTCGTGTGTGTGTGTGTGTGTGTGTGTGTGTGTGTGTGTGTGTGGTGTGTGTGGTGTGTGTGTGTGTGTGTGTGTGTGTGTGTGTGTGTGTGTGTTTCAGCGGATTACCACAGCAGCGGGAACATCGTGAACAACGGCTGGAAGATCCACAACACGGCGAAGAACAAATGGTTCGTGTGCATGGCCAAGAGTCCGGAGGAGAAGCAGGAGTGGCTGGAGGCCGTCATGAAGGAGAGGGAGCGCCGCAAGAGTAAGAGATCAGTGTATCTGTAGATCTAACGGCTGGTTGGTTCGTTAGTTTAATTGATACGTTAATTGATTGATAATCCCCCCCTCAGGTCTTCGGCTGGGCATGGAGCAGGACACCTGGGTGATGGTGTCAGAGAAAGGAGAGAAGCTCTACCAGCTGATGAGCAGAGGAAACCTCATCAAGGACCGCAAGCGCAAACTCACCACCTTCCCCAAGTGCTTCCTGGGAAGGTAAGCCCCTCTCTTCACCAAAACGCTGAGTGAAGTGTCCTAGCGAGTCTTTTGTTTATAAGCAGCGGGTATGAAGACGTGTTTCTATTCGATGGAAAGTACGCAGAGTTTTGAGTCAAATATACAAAGACCTGCAGCAAGACTTTCTAAAGACGGCAGAAAGAAGCGTCAGCTCATGTGATTTAGGGATTATTGGCGTTTGGGTTTAAATACCAGCGTAAATCAGAGCAGAGATTCCTGCACGCTCTCTTCCTGTCTCAGTTGCAAACACTTCCTGCTTTGCTGCCAGGTGAGAATATGTACTGTAAATCCCCTCCTCCAGCTTTCATCAGGTGCCTCGCTGTCAGATCGCTTTTCATGCAAAGTATAAAGTTAGTTTGAGTTGAGAGCTTCCAGAGTTTAATCCTGCCCGAAACACTCTTTGCGTTTACAATATAAATACTTCAAAAGTCAAAATGAACCCTTATAAGTACCGTACTTTTCGGACTATAAGCCACGACTTTTTTCCCCATTTTTGTGTTACAGCTAACGGCCACTAGGGGACCTCCTAAATCTATGGATTTTACAGGTGAAAATTAACCACCTTTAACGCTACGGGCTCTAGGACCGGTCCGCGCCCGCCACCGGAGGCCGGAAAAGAGAGAGACAGGTAGCGCGCCAAAGTGAAAGTGGAACCGAGAGACGGAACGAGAGCAAGACAGACGGACAAGTTAGCTGCTGCGGCTCATATGCAGGTGCGCTGTATAGTCCGGAAAGTACGGTACTTCAAAAGTCAAAATGAACCCTGCATGGATTTGAAATCAGTGCTGATTTGCGTAGGATCCAAATCTGGAACAGCAACAATTACGGTACGTCCACAGCAGCTTTTCAAAAGTCTTGAACATCTTGGAGCTGGGCGTGTCTGACAGCTTGGGGATGTTTTGCGACCAACAACCAATCACATGAATGTCCCGCCCCGACATACAAAGCAAAAAACCCCGGGGATTTTATGCGAGCAATATATATATATATAAACTCCCCAAACAGGTGAAACCCTCCCAGTTCCCCCACTGCCTCTGCCTCCTCCCTCCATGCTGGTTCCTCCGGTTTGGATCCCGGTAATAGTTCTGGTCGTAAAGAACCGGGTGATTTGCTCCCGTAAGCTTCTCGTTTGGAATATGAGGAAATGAACTGCGGTCTGGCTCTCCCTGCTTACACGCGGTTTGATTGGCTAGCGCTTCTACTGTCAGATTTGCATAACCGTGTTTGATTGGCTGGCGCTTCCAGCTCAGCTTCAACAGTTGAACATTGCTCAACGTTTGAATCCTGGACATCCTGGAGATCTTCGCTTCGCTCCCCCACAATGCAGTGCGGCGAAAAGCGAGGCAAAGTGACGTCATCCCCCCAATGGGCAGAGAAGCGGTGGAAGATTCTTCTGAAGCTGCCGTGTGGACGTACCGGTAGTCATTATAGATATTTATTCATGAAGAGATGTGAGGACGTGGCTTCCAGCCTCTCGGATCAGGAGATCGGCTGCCTCTTATTGGACTCTGAGAAACTGAGATGGACATTTTTGTCTATTTTCTAATAATAACAATCTATTTTATTAATAAATGTGCAGGTTAAAGACATAGAAAAGCCGTTCTGAAAAGGCGACTTCACACATGAGACATTTGAACATTGAGACGTTTTATTTCCCAGTGTTTTTTTACCCGAAATCGACGCCTTCTCACATCGTTTTCTGGATAATAAAAGCCACGAACATCTGGCTGCAGCTGGACGAAGCGATATGCATGCCCTACATTCAATACTCCAACAGATACATGATGACTAAAGAACACACCACACACATCACAGACATATCAAATGTACCCCTACCCGTATAAAAAGTCTATTACAGCCTTTTTTTATACGCTGCGCAATTAAATAATAAAGTTTAACAAGACCGCTTCCTGTATTTAAACCCTCCATCGGCACCAACGCCTCTCAGTTTCCTTTTGTTTGAATGTTTCTACAGATGTGTTTGTCGTCTGGCAATAATCACACGAGCTCGAACACAAGCCCAGTTATTTTTAGGAGAGGAGGCGGGGCTTATATAAAACCATCATGAAGCCATAGCTGTGGTTGATGGAGAGGAGGCGGGGCTTATCAAACCATCATGAAGCCATAGCTGTGGTTCGATGGAGAGGAGGTGGGGCTTATCAAACCATCATGAAGCCATAGCTGTGGTTTGATGGAGAGGAGGCGGGGCATATAAAACCATCATGAAGCCATAGCTGTGGTTTGATGGAGAGGAGGCGGGGCTTATCAAACCATCATGAAGCCATAGCTGTGGTTTGATGGAGAGGAGGCGGGGCATATAAAACCATCATGAAGCCATAGCTGTGGTTTGATGGAGAGGGGCGGGGGGGCATATAAAACCATCATGAAGCCATAGCTGTGGTTTGATGGAGAGGAGGCGGGGCATATAAAACCATCATGAAGCCATAGCTGTGGTTTGATGGGAGGAGGCGGGGCATATAAAACCATCATGAAGCCATCGCTGCGGTTTGATGGAGAGGAGGCGGGGCTTATAAAACCATCATGAAGCCATAGCTGTGGTTGATGGAGAGGAGGCGGGGCTTATAAAACCATCATGAAGCCATAGCTGTGGTTTGATGGAGAGGAGGCGGGGCTTATAAAACCATCATGAAGCCATAGCTGTGGTTTGATGGAGAGGAGGCGGGGCATATAAAACCATCATGAAGCCATAGCTGGGTTCGATGGCAGAGGAGGCGGGGCTTATAAAACCATCATGAAGCCATAGCTGTGGTTTGATGGAGAGGAGGCGGGGCATATAAAACCATCATGAAGCCATAGCTGTGGTTTGATGGAGAGGAGGCGGGGCTTATAAAACCATCATGAAGCCATAGCTGTGGTTCGATGGAGAGGAGGCGGGGCTTATAAAACCATCATGAAGCCATAGCTGTGGTTTGATGGAGAGGAGGCGGGGCATATCAAACCATCATGAAGCCATAGCTGTGGTTCGATGGAGAGGAGGCGGGGCTTATAAAACCATCATGAAGCCATAGCTGTGGTTCGATGGAGAGGAGGCGGGGCTTATAAAACCATCATGAAGCCATAGCTGTGGTTTGATGGAGAGGAGGGGGGGCTTATAAAACCATCATGAAGCCATAGCTGTGGTTCGATGGAGAGGAGGCGGGGCTTATAAAACCATCATGAAGCCATAGCTGTGGTTCGATGGAGAGGAGGCGGGGCTTATAAAACCATCATGAAGCCATAGCTGTGGTTCGATGGAGAGGAGGCGGGGCATATAAAACCATCATGAAGCCATAGCTGTGGTTTGATGGAGAGGAGGCGGGGCATATCAAACCATCATGAAGCCATAGCTGTGGTTTGATGGAGAGGAGGCGGGGCTTATAAAACCATCATGAAGCCATAGCTGTGGTTTGATGGAGAGGAGGCGGGGCATATAAAACCATCATGAAGCCATAGCTGCGGTTCGATGGAGAGGAGGCGGGGCTTATAAAACCATCATGAAGCCATAGCTGTGGTTTGATGGAGAGGAGGCGGGGCTTATAAAACCATCATGAAGCCATAGCTGTGGTTCGATGGAGAGGAGGCGGGGCATATAAAACCATCATGAAGCCATAGCTGTGGTTCGATGGAGAGGAGGCGGGGCTTATAAAACCATCATGAAGCCATAGCTGCGGTTTGATGGAGAGGAGGCGGGGCATATAAAACCATCATGAAGCCATAGCTGTGGTTCGATGGAGAGGAGGCGGGGCTTATAAAAACCATCATGAAGCCATAGCTGCGGTTCGATGGAGAGGAGGCGGGGCTCTGCAGGACGAAGTAAACGAACACCTGAGAGAGATGGAAGCCACGCCTCCTCCTCCTCCTCCTCCTCCTCCTCCTCCTCCCCTCCTCCTCCTCCTCCTCCTAGTGGTACCAGCTTGGTAAGTTTCCATTCTGTGTGCAGACTGTTCCAAGTTAGAGGAGCTGCACATCTAAAAGCGTTCTTCCCTGAGACAGTCCGAGCACTTGGCACATTTAATAAAACCACAGCATGCGATCTCAGGCAATCAGTACTTTCAATTGGCCGAGAGATCAGGAGCAGATATAAGAGTAGTTCATCCATCATGGCTTTGTGAATGAAAAGAACCAGAGGACTGAGGCCTCCGTGCAGAGAGTGAAGGCAGACCGCCTTGGTATCCATCTTTCATTCTCCATCATCCCCTAACGCTGCTGAGTTCCCCGTACGTCTGAAACACATGAAGCCGACTGAAGCCACAGGAGTCCTCTGTCCTCTGTCCTCTGCCCTCTGTCCTCTGTCCTCAGCCCTCTGTCCTCAGCCCTCTGTCCTCTGTCCTCTGACCTCTGTCCTCTGCCCTCTGTCCTCAGCCCTCTGTCCTCTGCCCTCTGTTTCTCTGTTCTCTGCCCTCTGTCCTCAGCCCTCTGTCCTCTGTCCTCAGCCCTCTGTCCTCTGCCTCTGTCCTCTGTTCTCTGCCCTCTGTCCTCAGCCCTCTGTCCTCAGCCCTCTGTCCTCTGCCCTCTGTTCTCTGTTCTCTGCCCTCGTTCCTCAGCCCTCTGTCCTCTGTCCTCAGCCCTCTGTCCTCTGTCCTCAGCCCTCGTCCTCTGTATCTGTCCTCAGCCCTCTGTCCTCTGTCCTCAGCCCTCTGTCCTCTGTCCTCAGCCCTCTGTCCTCTGTCCTCAACCCTCTGTCCTCTGTCGTCTGTCCTCAGCCCTCTGCCCTCTGACCTCTGTCCTCTGTCTCTGCTCTGTGCTCTCTGCCCTCTGTCCTCTGCCCTCTGCCCTCTGTCCTCTGTCCTCTGACGAGAAGGTGTTTGTTCTCACTGTACACGTTGGACCCAGCTTCTCTCCTCAGATCGCCTCTCTGAGCGCTGGGGGTTTCCCATGATGCTTTGTTGTGTGTGTTGTAATGACGTGTGTGTGTGTGTGTTGTGTGTGTGTGTGTGTGTGTGTGTGTGTCCGCAGTGAGTTTGTGTCCTGGCTGATGGACATGGGGGAGACGGGGAACCCAGAGGAGGGGGTGCACCTGGGCCAGGCTCTGCTGGAGAACGGCCTCATCCACCACGGTATGATGTCACACGTCTGCCTCTCACGCCGCTCCGGTCTGAGTCTCCTCACGAGGCGCTGCGGGGCGGCAGAAAACCATCTGAATGTTGTCTTATTGGACCTTGTCTTTTCTTTCAGTCACAGACAAACACCAGTTCAAACCCGAACCTGTTCTTTATCGGTTCCGTTACGACGACGGCACGTACCACCCGCGCGCGACATTGCACGACGTCATATCCAAGGTAGAAGCGGATCCTCTTCACATCTAAAGCACGTTGAACTCGTGTGTAACTGAAACACCTGTCCCCGTGTCCTCTCAGGGCGTCCGTCTGTTCTGCCGTCTGCACAGCCTCTTCACTCTCCGTCATCAGGTACGACCACGCGTTCTTCTTTCTGACTCCACGCATCTAGAAAGAGGACATGTGAACTTTGAGTTAACTGATTAACGAGGAGAGGAGGACAGATGGGGAGAAGTGTCCTTCAGGAAGTAGCTTAGGAGCACATGCTGCGCAGATACTGAGAGGAGCCCTTCTTGGGGCTTCATGTCAGCAATAGAAGTACAAGCACAAGTACTCAGGTCTTGTACTTTAGTAAAAGTAGAAGTACTCAGATCTTGTACTTGAGTAAAAGTAGAAGTACTCAGATCTTGTACTTGAGTAAAAGTAGAAGTACTCAGATCTTGTACTTGAGTAAAAAGTAGAAGTACTCAGATATTGTACTTGAGTAAAAGTAGAAGTACCAGAGTGTAGGAATACTCTGTCACAGTAAAAGTCCTGCATTCAAAATGTTCCTCAAGTGAAAGTAGAAAGTATTCTCATCTAAATATAGTGAAAGACAGTGAAAGTAGTCGTTGTGCAGATTGGTCCATTTCAGAATAATATATATATATGTTTTATAATGATTGATCATGAAGTGTTCTCAAAGCTGGTGAAGGTGCAGCTAGTTTGAAGTACTTTGTAGACTGCAGGGTAGCTGGTGGAGGTGCAGCTAGTCTGAAGTACTTTGTAAGACTGCAGGGTAGCTGGTGAAGGTGCAGCTAGTCTGAAGTACTTTGTAGACTGCAGGGTAGCTGGGTGAAGGTGCAGCTAGTCTGAAGTACTTTGTAGACTGCAGGGTAGCTGGTGAAGGTGCAGCTAGTCTAAGTACTTTGTAGACTGCAGGGTAGCTGGTGGAGGTGCAGCTAGTCTGAAGTACTTTGTAGACTGCAGGGTAGCTGGTGAAGGTGCAGCTAGTCTGAAGTACTTTGTAGACTGCAGGGTAGCTGGTGGAGGTGCAGCTAGTCTGAAGTACTTTGTAGACTGCAGGGTAGCTGGTGGAGGTGCAGCTAGTCTGAAGTACTTTGTAGACGCAGGGTAGCTGGTGGAGGTGCAGCTATCTGAAGTACTTGTAGACTGCATGGTAGCTGAGGAGGTGCAGCTAGTCTGAAGTACTTTGTAGACTGCAGGGTAGCCTGGAGGAGGTGCAGCTAGTCTGAAGTACTTTGTAGACTGCAGGTAGCTGGTGGAGGTGCAGCTAGTCTGAAGTACTTTGTAGACTGCAGGGTAGCTGGTGGAGGTGCAGCTAGTCTGAAGTACTTTGTAGACTGCAGGGTAGCTGGTGGATTTTACTCCAGGTGGAACTAAAGTCTGATTCAACACTTGGTTAGATTTCACATCATTCATCCAGATCTGTGAAAGTAACTAAAGGTATTAATACATGTAGTGGAGTAGAAGTACACCATGTACCTCTGACTTATGTTTTACTGCCAACCTAAAAGTACCACAACAATAGTAATCAATAATGTATGAAAGTTATCTGGCTGATCGTTGTGTATCGGCTCAGACGGTATACGGGAGGCCCAGTCTCCGTACAGATCACTCATTTGAAATATTAACTTAGTTTTCTTTTCTTTAATTGTTCGTCCTCGTGTAGAAGGCCATCACGAAACACACATGTGGTTGTTTACAGCATAAAGAACATCTGAGTTAATGTGAGGGAGGGAAATAATCATTTGAGTGTGTGTATAAATATGTAATTTAACAGCTGTTCGAAGCACCTTGAAAGTGCTTGAATTTGACTTTGGAAAAGAGCAAGAACCGGCATCGTGTTTCTCTGCAGCCTTC
>JAMFTG010000206.1:197500-212500 GCA_023974075.1 Chaenocephalus aceratus
TAAAGAGTCCTCTCCTGCTGATGTTCAGGTGTATATCAGTGTGTAGTGTCTCTACTTTAAAGAGTCCTCTCCTGCTGATGTTCAGGTGCATATCAGGATGTAGTGTCTCTACTTTAAAGAGTCCTCTCCTGCTGATGTTCAGGTGTATATCAGCATGTAGTGTCTCTACTTTAAAGAGTCCTCTCCTGCTGGTGTTCAGGGTGTATATCAGTATGTAGTGTCTCTACTTTAAAGAGTCCTCTTCTGCTGATGTCTCAGGTGTATATCAGTATGTAGTGTCTCTACTTTAAAGAGTCCTCTCCTGCTGATGTTCAGGTGTATATCAGTATGTAGTGTCTCTACTTTAAAGAGTCCTCTCCTGCTGATGATCTGGTGTATATCAGTATGTAGTGTCTCTACTTTAAAGAGTCCTCTCCTGCTGATGATCAGGTGTATATCAGTATGTAGTGTCTCTACTTTAATTGGTTAGCTGGCCTGCTCTGTTGTGATTGGTCAAACACTTTAAAGATGTCCCGCCCCCCTTAGCCTATCACTCACAGTGTGTTGGAGCGCCAGCCAATAGGAGAGTGAGTGTTACACAGTAATGTCACATGTTAAGGCTTCCTTGTGTTTCTAACTTGTCTCCTTCTCCCTCTCAGGGACAAAGACTACCACCTGCGGACGTACAGATCGGTGGTGATGGCCAACAAGCTGATCGACTGGCTCCTGGCTCAGGTAACGCAGCGCTGTCATCAGAGATAGATCAACAACATGGCCAAGTGACAACAAGCATATCGTTTATAGTCGCAGTAAATATGCCTTAATAGTATTACAGTGTGTTGAGTGTATGCGTAGTGTTAATGCAACATCAGGAATGCTTTATAGTCATTGTGTTATTGTGTGTTAATAATACACAATAAGCAAATTGATATTCAGAAAGTTACATAATTAGCTTTTTGGAAAGTTTTCTTTGTCCCGATTATCTCCTGACTTTAAACACATGAGATTGTGTTTGTAGTTTGAAGTGATTCCTCCAGCTTTATTACGTCTGACAGGAAGCTCTGAGGCCGACGGGTCGATCGCCCCGTGCAGCTCGACAACAACGAAATTAATACCACCGCAGAATCAATACGTGTGTGTGTGTGTGTGTGTGTACTAGCATTACTATACTTGTGGGGACCTACAGCTGTCTACATAGTCACGTGTGGGGACTCGCCTCCCTTATGGGGACAAACTGGAGGTCCCCATAAGGGGAGTCATTAATTTTAGGGTGAAGACTTGGTTAGGGTAAGTCTCCAGGAAATGCATGCAAGTCAATGTAATGTCCCCTGAAGTGGTGTGTGTGTGTGTGTGTGCGCGTGTGTGTGTGTGTGCGTGTGTGTGTGTGTGTTTTTAAAGCATGGCTCATATCAGGGAATATCCAGGCGTCAATATCCTGTCTCACTTTAAGCCGACAGCGTAATGAAAACTCCTCAAAATGGTGTGTGTGTGTGTGTGTGTGTGTGTGTGTGTGCGTGCTCAGCTCACACACACCATAAAACAAGTACAAGTAAAAACAATAGACAATTTAAAAGCAATAGAAGCAACAATCCACAAGACGTCAAAGCGCTGAGGAGACGAGGCAAGCATCCTCTGTTCGGTCTCTCCTGAGTATTTAACAGGACATGTTTGAAGTAGCCCTAAAGCTTCATCACCAAGTGAAGTGAACACTGAAGGCTCCTCCGACAGAGCACATGGATATATATAGAACAGATACAACGGATAAAATAGTGCAAGTAAATACAAATAAAGTCATTTGCCTTCTCTTTGATACGTCCTCTCTGCATCTCTCTCTCTCCTTCAGGGCGACTGCAGGGCGAGAGAGGAGGCTCTGATGCTGGGGGTGGAGCTGTGTGACAACGGCTTCATGCATCACGGTATGACTCTCCTGAAGCTGACTTGTTACTGGTTTGAAGGACACGGAAGACACGGTGATCAGTGCAGTGCTACCTCCCAGCGACGCCACGCCCGGCTGTGCTGTCGCTGGGCCCATCGGGGTGACGAGGGATGTGACCAGATATCGAATATCACGATATACTTTTAAACCTTTATTCAACCAGGTGGTCCCGTTGAGATCATCGATCTCTTTTTCACGGGAGACCTGTCCAACATGGCAGCAAGTCGGTTACAACGTGAACAGAACACAACAGAACACAAAAGGACATGTATTTACAGGCTACATGTTCACACCTAGAGACATGGACACGTCCCAACAGTATGTTTATATCTCTGTCAATAAGCCTCACCTCCTTGGCAACAACTGTATTGTGTTTGAAGAGGTGGAGAGACGATGCTCAGTTTGACCCACTGCTGTCCCCCACGGCAACGCATGTCTCTCTGTCCCAGCAACACCAGTACCAGCACACCAGTACCAGCAACACCAGTACCAGCAACACCAGTACCAAGCGAGAGAGTGTTTCCACAGCAGGGGGTTTCGCTAACGCCCAAACATCTCAGTGAGTGAGAGAGTGAGAGAGAGAGAGAGAGAGAGAGTGAGGGAGGGAGGGAGGGAGTGAGAGAGTGAGTGAAGCGCGCGAGAGAGTGCGTGAGAGAGAGAGAGAGAAGAGAGAGAGAGAGGAGAGAGAGAGAGAGAGGAGAAGAGAGAGAGAGGAGAGAGGAGAGAGAGAGAGCGAGGAGAGAGAGAGAGAGAGAGAGATGAGAGAGAGAGAGAGAGAGAGAGAGAGAGAGAGAGAGTTGAGTTACTTGAAAAAGGGAAACTTGAGTTATTCTATTGCAGGGTCTGATTATTATTATATCGTTGACACTTTAAAATTCACATGTGTTCCCTTTATTAATAATATCGCGATAAATATCGTACGGTGAGTTGTTGGTATCGTTACATCCCGAGGAACGACATCGGCATTGATTCCACTAACTCATGTTTAAATACCTTCATCGTGACGGAGGTAGGAACCGGCTGCCACGCGGCGTAACGTCTCTGTGTCCGATCTGTAACGCGCAGCTTGAGGAGGAGGACATGTTTCTTTCCACTGACGGAGATCCAAAGCTGTCGTATGTCTCGTCTTCAATGTTCATCGTGTGGAGTTGGGTTTGAAAGTGAGACTGTTTGCAGAACTTTCATATTCATGTAATGATGAGTTAAACACGCAGCTGTTCAAACTGGACGTGTCTTCATTTCCTTCAAAGCACGAGACGGAGCGTCCTCACTACAGCTTCAAAA
Source organism: Chaenocephalus aceratus (assembly GCA_023974075.1). Classification (NCBI taxonomy): domain Eukaryota; kingdom Metazoa; phylum Chordata; class Actinopteri; order Perciformes; family Channichthyidae; genus Chaenocephalus; species Chaenocephalus aceratus. The sequence goes on from JAMFTG010000206.1 coordinate 200,700, forward strand.
AAAGCTTGGAGCTGGGCGTGTCTGAAGCGTGGGGATTTTATTCAAGCAACGCGACCAACAACCAATCACATGAATCTCCCGCCCCGACATACAAAGCAATATATATATATATAAATATATATATATATAAACTCCCCAAACAGGCGAAACCCTACCAGTTCCCCCACTGTCTCTGCCACCTCCCTCCATGCTGGTTCCTCCGGTCTGTGTCCCGGTAGGTGAAGAGGGTCTGGTCATACAACACCGGGTGATTGCTACGGCGATAGTTAGTTTCTCCTCCAACTTTTTTTGAAATATAGAAATGAACGGCGGGATATCTCTCCCAGCTTAGACGCGGTTTGATTGGCTACGGCTTCAGCTGTCAGATTTTTCGAAACGGGATTTGATTGGCTGGCGCTGGCTACTCCTGTTCAACTTCTGACGGCGGAGACGGACCGCTCTGCTACCCACAATTCAGTTCGGGGAAAAAGCGAGGCTACGTGACGTCACCCCATTGAAGGTGAACGGGCAGATTGGAGCTGTGGACGCTGTAGTGTGGACGGGCCGTAACTAAACGATGAGGGAACAGCACGACTGCAGAAAGGCACTGAAACCGACCGGGTGCATCCTGATGGACACGACCTCAGTCCTCAGTCAGCTGTTCGAACATCGATAGAAATAATAATAAAAACAGATATTTTATATAATTAGATTTTCCAAATTCAAAGTTCAAAAAGTCTCCGTTGACTTCCACTCACATGGAAGCCTGAGAGACCGACAGTCTGGACTATACATGGAGCTGGAGCAACCGTTCTGCCGGAGAATCTAAAATGCAGCCGGTTGAAGTTCGGTGTTGTCTCCGGTTGTCCGGACGTTAAATCGTTTTCTTTGCGCCCTCAGTTCTGGAGAAGAGCGAGTTCAAAGACGAGCCGCTGCTGTTTCGCTTCTTCGCCGACGAGGAGATGGAAGGATCGAACACCAAACACAAGCCCGTGAAGCACGACCTGAGGATCGTGGAGAACGTGATCTCCAAGTCTCTGCTGGTGTGTGTGTGTGTGTGTCAGTATCTCTCTGTGTGTGTGTGTGTGTGTGTGTGTGTGTGTGTGTGTGTGTGTGTCAGTATCTCTCTGTGTGTGTGTGTGTGTGTGTGTGTGTGTGTGTGTGTGTGTGTGTGTGTGTGTGTGTGTGTGTGTGTGTGTGTGTGTGTGTGTGTGTGTGTGTGTGTGTGTGTGTGTGTGTGTGTGTGTGTGTGAGTGTGTGTGTGTGTGAGTGTGTGTGTCTGTGTGTGTGTCTGTGTGTGTGAGTGTGTGTGTGTGTGTCTCTGCTGGTGTGTGTCAGTATGTCTGTGTGTGTGTGTGTGTGTGTGTGTGTGTGTGTGTGTGTGAGTGTGTGTGAGTGTGTGTGTGTGACTATTTGTGTGTGTGTCTGTATGTGTGTGTGTGTGTGTCTGTATGTGTGTGTGTGTGTGTCAGTATCTCTCGGGGGCAGTATCTCTCTCTGTGTGTGTGTGTGTGTGTGTGTGTCTCTGTGCGTGTGTGTGTGACTATTTGTGTGTGTGTCTGTATGTGTGTGTCAGTATCTCTGTGTGTGTGTGTGTGTGTGTGTGTGTGTGTGTGTGTGTGTCTTTGTGTGTGTGTGTGTGTGTGTGTGTCTGTATGTGTGTGTGTGTGTGTGTGTGTGTGTGTGTGTGTGTGTGTGTCTGTATGTGTGTGTGTGTGTGTGTCAGTATCTCTCGGTGTCAGTATCTCTCTCTGTGTGTGTGTGTGTGTGTGTGTGTGTGTGTGTGTGTCTCTGTGCGTGTGTGTGTGACTATTTGTGTGTGTGTCTGTATGTGTGTGTCAGTATCTGTGTGTGTGTGTGTGTGTGTGTGTGTGTGTGTGTGTGTGTGTGTGCGTCTTTGTGTGTGTGTGTCTGTACAGTGTGTGTGTCTTTGTGCGTGTGTGTGTGTCTGATGAGATGTCTCTCCTCTCTGTTTCAGATCAGACCGACTGATGGAGGCTACGGCTTCACGCTGGAGGAGAGGAACAGAGTCCCCATCATCAAATCTGTGGAGAAGGGCTCCCCTGCTGAGGTGACCACACACACACACACACACACACACACACACACACACACACACACACACACATACTGGAGTGTATTATCTGTGCGAAAGCCCGTCATCTGTTGCATCAAAGCAGCTGCAGGACGTGGTGAGGCTCAGAAGTTGCTCTGAAGCCGTGACGTCTCCTCAGTCCTCAGAAGCCGTGACGTCTCCTCAGTCCTCAGAAGCCGTGACGTCTCCTCAGTCCTCAGAAGCCGTGACGTCTCCTCAGTCCTCAGAAGCCGTGACGTCTCCTCAGTCCTCAGAAGCCGTGACGTCTCCTCAGTCCTCAGAAGCCGTGACGTCTCCTCAGTCCTCAGAAGCCGTTGCTGGACCATCAGGAAACACAAAGATCTGCTTCACGCTGATGAGCACGGACGCTGGCGTTAGACGCAGAGACTTTGAAGAGCGCTTTATGTTGGAGGCAGCTTTGATCTGCGGGATGGGAGCAGGCTAATGTGTGGAGGCAGATGGGAACAGGCTAATGTGTGGAGGCAGATGGGATCAGGCTAATGTGTGGAGACAGATGGGAACAGGCTAATGTGTGGAGGCAGATGGGATCAGGCTAATGGGAACAGGCTAATGTGTGGAGGCAGATGGGATCAGGCTAATGTGTGGAGGCAGATGGGAACAGGCTAATGCGTGGAGGCAGATGGGAACAGGCTAATGCGTGGAGGCAGATGGGAACAGGCTAATGTGTGGAGGCAGATGGGATCAGGCTAATGTGTGGAGGCAGATGGGATCGATCTGAGCCCACGTCCCATTGTCCCTGCAGCCCTAATGTATAAAAGGTTTAGCAGCATGGAAAGCACGCGACGGAGTCATGCTCACGTGGATGGAACGAGGCGACGGAGTCATGCTCACGTGGATGGAACGAGGCGACGGAGTCATGCTCTCGTGGATGGAACGAGGCGACGGAGTCATGCTCTCGTGGATGGAACGAGGCGACGGAGTCATGCTCTCGTGGATGGAACGAGGCGAAGGAGTCATGCTCTCGTGGATGGAACGAGGCGATGGAGGCATGCTCACGTGGATGGAACGAGGCGATGGAGGCATGCTCACGCGGATGGAACGAGGCGATGGAGTCATGCTCACGTGGATGGAACGAGGCGATGGAGTCATGCTCACGTGGATGGAACGAGGCGATGGAGGCATGCTCACGTGGATGGAACGAGGCGATGGAGAGCAGTCGAGGAGGAAGACGGACGCGGAGAGATGGGCTTGGAGTTAAAGGAGAGCTTCGATCTGAAATGGAAGACGATTCCAAACGAGAGGTTCAAGATGCAAGGCTTTTATTGTCACGTGCTCGGCAGCGACAGTGCAGATATACGATATACTTTATGTCCCCGTAAGGACATGTGTTCTGGACCCCGTCCTGCATACACATACACACATAGTGGACATTAAGACACACACATCATCAGTCATACACAGACGCACACACTGACAATGGCGACGTATCGCACCACGACCCTCATGGCCAACATTTAGAAAGTGCATTTGATTCCATGTGAATGTTACGAAGCTTAATGGCTAGGTAGGACTGAGTGCTTATGGGGGTCAGCCGGCTCCTGGGACCCCTCTTCCACCTGGAGGTAGGAGCTGGACCCTGGTGGAGACTGCTCGTATGTGTTCTGGAGAGATGGGTGGAAGTCTGAGGTCACGGACTCCTCCAACGGAGCACGCAATACAACAGATACAACAGTTAGAGCAGTTAGAACAGTTAGAGCAGGGCAAGTAATACAAATACATAGAATATAAAGAGTAAGGAGAGTTTATATTCACGTAAATGGAACGTGATATATTGGATGAATAATAATAATAATAACTGATATTTCTATAGCGCCTTTCAAGGGACCCAAGGTCGCTTTACAGGAATAGAGCACAAACAAAACAAAACAAACAAAGGTCAGACAGACAAAACAACAGATCGATTTAAGGGCCGAAAGCCTTGATGAACAGATGGGACTTGAGGGTCCTTTGAAGGCGTCCAGTGTGGGGATGTTGCGAATCTCCACAGGGAGAGCGTTCCAGAGGGGGGGGGCTGCCACGCTGAAGGCTCTGTCCCCGAAGGCTCTCAGTTTGGTGCGGGGGGTGGTGAGCAGGCCAGAGGCTGAAGACCGCAGGTTCCGGGGTGGGGCATGTAGGTGGAGGATGAAGAGGCTCTTCCAGCTACGGGTGGTTTGTGAAACGATGGAAGCTGCACGTTGGTAGATAAACGTTGCTGCCTCATATCGGCTTTGCTGTCATGTATAGAAGTCCTTTGGGAGCGTTGGAGGTCTTATTCGAGCTCGAGGAACGAGTCCATGCCTTAGTTTTTAGCAGACTGGACTTCTGTAATCGTGTTTTCACAGGTCTCCGTAACAACATCTATAAAACTACGACTCATCCAGAGTCCTCACTAAAGAGACCTGCACTGCTTCCTGTCTCACAAAGGACACACTTTGAAACCCTGCTGTCTCCAAAGCACTGGAGGGATTGGGACCAGATGTCAGACGTGCTTCGCTGTTGGAGCCAGAGCTCTCAGGAGGCGTGCTCCTCGTCTCGAGTCCTGAGGCGGCTTCGAGCCTTTGTTCAACCCACGGAACAAAGTCCCTGAAACCCTTTCTGTTTGATGCAGCTATCCTGAGATCCTTTAACCGTCCCTTATCGTGCACTTATCGCTGCAGCCAGTACTTTATCGCTTTTATGAATTGTCTTGTTTTTGTTCGTTTTATTTTGAATGATTATGTGTTAAAATTGAATTCCCTCTGTGTCTTAAAATGTGCAAACAGACTAACCTTCCTCTACATGGTTTCTCCGTAAAGATGGCGGGCCTGGAGACGGGGAAGAAGCTGTTTGCTATAAACGGAGACCTGGTGTTCCTCCGGCCGTTCTGCGAGGTGGAGATCCTGCTGCAGCGCGGCTTTCACAGCAGGGGGCCCCTCAGGGTCTTAGTGAGCACCAAGCCTCGAGAGTAAGTCACGCCGGCTTTGGACGGGCAAACAGTGACGGTTTCAAAGTGTGGTTATATGAAGCTCTTCTCCGGTCAGTGAGGTCCCTGCAGCGTGGAGACGCAGCACTGCTCTGGGAGAAACTGAAAGCATGGATATGTATTTAGACGATTTACTTTAGTCTTTATTTATATTGTCCCTCCACAAGACATTGACTCAAACAACGTAGGGTCAAATGTTAGAACATATTAATGATGTGCATCCAGTGACTCAAAGTCCAAGGTGTCAATCATCCAGAATATAGAGAGGCTTACATTTTAAAACATTTCTGCATAAAGAAAATGACTAACGGCACATTTCCACTGCCCCCGTTTAAGCGTCCCTAAGCGTCCTCGCCGCGGCCTCGGGCTGCCTCGCTGGCCGTCCGAGGCCGCGGCGCATTCCCCTTACAGTTGAGGACCTGGGGTAGTTACCATAGCAACGCAGTGTAGGCGTGGCTCCCGTCGAGCTCCCGCTGGATTCTATCGTCCCCAATGAGATGTAGGAACGTCGTCACCTCCTCGGTCGACCACGGCGTGCTTTTCTTTGACGTTGCCGTTTTTGTAGCTCCTCCGTTTACAAAATGCTGCAAGCTTGCTTCTAGATATATATGCAACGCTAGGGATGATCTCGTGCACGATCTCGTGCACGATCTCGTGACGATTCTCTCTGACCAATCAGCAGTCGAGAGTGTTGACGTCACTAGTTCAGCCCTGGCCTGATGGAACCACGATGTTATGGGGCCGGAAAGAGGGAAAAGTACCCGCTAGCCGGCGCTAGGCTATATGGAAAGGCCACCAACAACTGGCCTGGCCACTTGAGGACGCTTGAGGACGCTTGAGGACGCTTGAGGACGCTTAAGGACGCTTGAACGGGGCGACCCGCTGCAGTGGAAATGCGCCATAAATGACCAGCTGATTGTTAGAATAAATTATAAAATGCAAAGACACATTTCGATCTATTGCTGACTAAAAGAAAATTGTTTTTTTGCAACTATGGAGAAAAACCTCATGTCAAACTATCCATTCTGTATCTATGAGTAAAGAGTCCTCCTCCTCCTCCTCCTCCTCTCCTCTCCTCTCCTCTCCTCCTCCTCCTCCTCCTCCTCCTCCTCCTCCTCCTCCTCCTCCTCCTCCTCCTCCTCCTCCTCCTCCTCCTCCTCCTCCTCCTCCTCCTCCTCTCAGGACGGTGAAGATCCCGGACTCGGCCGATGGTCTGGGTTTCCAGATCCGAGGCTTCGGCCCGTCCGTGGTGCACGCCGTCGGCAGAGGTGAGAGGTCTCCGCCTTTACGCCGAGTCATCCGGAACACTCCGCACCTCTCCGCCCGGTGTCGTGCTCCACGCTGGAGAGCAGATGCTCTGGTGCTCAGTGTGTGTGACCGTGTGCCGTGGCCTCAGAGTCAGATTCCACCTGCTCTCCGTGTGGCTGGAACACTTCTAGAATCATTTCCACGAGCCACGAACAAGTTTCTGCTAGCGGCTGCATTCCTGTGTGTGTTGAAGGAGAGCGTGTGTGTGTTGAGGTGTGTGTGTGTGTGTGTGTGTGTGTGTGTTGTTGTTGTTCTAGCATGTGTGTGTGTGTGTGTGTGTGTGTGTGTGTGTGTGTGTGTTGTTGTTCTAGCATGTGTGTGTTGAGGTGTGTGTGTGTTGTTGTTCTAGCATGTGTGTGTTGAGGTGTGTGTGTGTGTTGTTGTTCTAGCATGTGTGTGTGTGTGTGTGTGTGTGTGTTGTTGTTCTAGCATGTGTGTGTTGAGGTGTGTGTGTGTGTGTGTGTGTTGTTGTTCTAGCATATGTGTGTTGAGGTGTATGTGTGTGTGTTGTTGTTCTTGCGTGTGTGTGTGTGTGTGTGTGTGTGTGTGTGTGTGTTGTTGTTCTAGCATGTGTGTGTTGAGGTGTGTGTGTGTGTTGTTGTTCTAGCATGTATGTGTTGAGGTGTGTGTGTGTGTGTGTGTGTGTGTGTGTGTGTGTGTGTGTGTGTGTTGTTGTTCTAGCATGTGTGTGTTGAGGTGTGTGTGTGTGTGTGTGTGTGTGTTGTTGTTCTAGCATATGTGTGTTGAGGTGTATGTGTGTGTGTGTGTGTGTGTGTGTTGTTGTTCTTGCGTGTGTGTGTGTGTGTGTTGAGGTGCATGTGTGCGTGTGTGCGTGTGTGTGTGTGTGTGTGTGTGTGTGTGTTGTTGTTCCAGCGCAACACCGCTATCAGAGCTGGAACAAGCTGGCGTTTCTCAGGGGATTGGATCTTGTTTTTTTATTCGCCTGCAGCTCTCTAAGTGAGGTAGGTGTGTGTGTGTGTGTGTGTGTGTGTGTGTGTGTGTGTGTGTGTGTGTGTGTGTGTGTGTGTGTGTGTGTGTGTGTGTGTGTGTGTGTGTGTGTGTGTGTGTGTGTGGTGTGTGTGTGTGTGTGTGTGTGTGTGTGTGTGGTGTGTGTGTGTGTGTGTGTGTGAGTGTGTGGTGTGTGTGGTGTTGCCTGGGAACCTGCAGTCTCCCAGACACAGAGCTTATAATGATGTCGGAGGTGTCTAATAGCAATCAGAGGCACTGGGAGATGTTGCTGGTTTTAATACCAGTCCTGCAGGGATTTGGTGTTGCTTTGGTCCCTGAAGGCAGCATCTCTCTGGTCCAATGGGATTTGGTGTTGCTTTGGTCCTGAAGGCAGCATCTCTCTGGTCCAATGGGATTTGGTGTTGCTTTGGTCCCTGAAGGCAGCATCTCTCTGGTCCAATGGGATTTGGTGTTGCTTTGGTCCCTGAAGGCAGCATCTCTCTGGTCCAATGGGATTTGGTGTTGCTTTGGTCCCTGAAGGCAGCATCTCTCTGGTCCAATGGGATTTGGTGTTGCTTTGGTCCCTGAAGGCAGCATCTCTCTGGTCCAATGGGATTTGGTGTTGCTTTGGTCCCTGAAGACAGCATCTCTCTGGTCCAATGGGATATGGTGTTGCTTTGGTCCCTGAAGGCAGCATCTCTCTGGTCCAATGGGATTTGGTGTTGCTTTGGTCCCTGAAGGCAGCATCTCTCTGGTCCAATGGGATTTGGTGTTGCTTTGGTCCCTGAAGACAGCATCTCTCTGGTCCAATGGGATATGGTGTTGCTTTGGTCCCTGAAGGCAGCATCTCTCTGGTCCAATGGGATATGGTGTTGCTTTGGTCCCTGAAGGCAGCATCTCTCTGGTCCAATGGGATTTGGTGTTGCTTTGGTCCCTGAAGGCAGCATCTCTCTGGTCCAATGGGATTTGGTGTTGCTTTGGTCCCTGAAGGCAGCATCTCTCTGGTCCAATGGGATTTGGTGTTGCTTTGGTCCCTGAAGGCAGCATCTCTCTGGTCCAATGGGATTTGGTGTTGCTTTGGTCCCTGAAGGCAGCATCTCTCTGGTCCAATGGGATTTGGTGTTGCTTTGGTCCCTGAAGGCAGCACCTCTCTGGTCCAATGGGATTTGGTGTTGCTTTGGTCCCTGAAGGCAGCATCTCTCTGGTCCAATGGGATTTGGTGTTGCTTTGGTCCCTGAAGGCAGCATCTCTCTGGTCCAATGGGATTGGTGTTGCTTTGGTCCCTGAAGGCAGCATCTCTCTGGTCCAATGAGATGTGGTGTTGCTTTGGTCCCTGAAGGCAGCATCTCTCTGGTCCAATGGGATTTGGTGTTGCTTTGGTCCCTGAAGGCAGCATCTCTCTGGTCCAATGGGATGTGGTGTTGCTTTGGTCCCTGAAGGCAGCATCTCTCTGGTCCAATGGGATTTGGTGTTGCTTTGGTCCCTGAAGGCAGCATCTCTCTGGTCCAATGGGATTTGGTGTTGCTTTGGTCCCTGAAGGCAGCATCTCTCTGGTCCAATGGGATTTGGTGTTGCTTTGGTCCCTGAAGGCAGCATCTCTCTGGTCCAATGGGATTTGGTGTTGCTTTGGTCCCTGAAGGCAGCATCTCTCTGGTCCAATGGGATTTGGTGTTGCTTTGGTCCCTGAATGCAACATCTCTCTGGTTCAATGGGATTTGGTGTTGTTTTGGTCCCTGAAGGCAGCATCTCTCTGGTCCAATGGGATTTGGTGTTGCTTTGGTCCCTGAAGGCAGCATCTCTCTGGTCCAATGGGATTTGGTGTTGCTTTGGTCCCTGAAGGCAACATCTCTCTGGTTCAATGGGATTTGGTGTTGCTTTGGTCCCTGAAGGCAGCATCTCTCTGGTCCAATGGGATTTGGTGTTGCTTTGGTCCCTGAAGGCAGCATCTCTCTGGTCCAATGGGATTTGGTGTTGCTTTGGTCCCTGAAGGCAGCATCTCTCTGGTCCAATGGGATTTGGTGTTGCTTTGGTCCCTGAAGGCAGCACCTCTCTGGTCCAATGGGATTTGGTGTTGCTTTGGTCCCTGAAGGCAGCATCTCTCTGGTCCAATGGGATTTGGTGTTGCTTTGGTCCCTGAAGGCAGCATCTCTCTGGTCCAATGGGATTGGTGTTGCTTTGGTCCCTGAAGGCAGCATCTCTCTGGTCCAATGAGATGTGGTGTTGCTTTGGTCCCTGAAGGCAGCATCTCTCTGGTCCAATGGGATTTGGTGTTGCTTTGGTCCCTGAAGGCAGCATCTCTCTGGTCCAATGGGATGTGGTGTTGCTTTGGTCCCTGAAGGCAGCATCTCTCTGGTCCAATGGGATTTGGTGTTGCTTTGGTCCCTGAAGGCAGCATCTCTCTGGTCCAATGGGATTTGGTGTTGCTTTGGTCCCTGAAGGCAGCATCTCTCTGGTCCAATGGGATTTGGTGTTGCTTTGGTCCCTGAAGGCAGCATCTCTCTGGTCCAATGGGATTTGGTGTTGCTTTGGTCCCTGAAGGCAGCATCTCTCTGGTCCAATGGGATTTGGTGTTGCTTTGGTCCCTGAATGCAACATCTCTCTGGTTCAATGGGATTTGGTGTTGTTTTGGTCCCTGAAGGCAGCATCTCTCTGGTCCAATGGGATTTGGTGTTGCTTTGGTCCCTGAAGGCAGCATCTCTCTGGTCCAATGGGATTTGGTGTTGCTTTGGTCCCTGAATGCAACATCTCTCTGGTTCAATGGGATTTGGTGTTGTTTTGGTCCCTGAAGGCAGCATCTCTCTGGTCCAATGGGATTTGGTGTTGCTTTGGTCCCTGAAGGCAGCATCTCTCTGGTCCAATGGGATTTGGTGTTGCTTTGGTCCCTGAAGGCAACATCTCTCTGGTTCAATGGGATTTGGTGTTGCTTTGGTCCCTGAAGGCAGCATCTCTCTGGTCCAATGGGATTTGGTGTTGCTTTGGTCCCTGAAGGCAGCATCTCTCTGGTCCAATGGGATTTGGTGTTGCTTTGGTCCCTGAAGGCAACATCTCTCTGGTTCAATGGGATTTGGTGTTGTTTTGGTCCCTGAAGGCAGCATCTCTCTGGTCCAATGGGATTTGAGAGTCTGTGAAAGGTAAACAACAACAGACACACATGAGGAGTTTCACTGCTAATTAGAAATCCACTCGGAGAGCAGTGATGCATTCAGGTGCTTCTTTTAAAATCCTTTCACCCGATTTGGGAACTTGTTTATTTGATATCCCTGAGCTTTAAGTCGTACAACATTGCAACGCACTCCTCTCCGGTCTCTCCCAGCCAAATCCATCAACCGCTTGCAACTAGTCCAGAACAGCACAGCCAGAGTTCTCACCGGTACAAAAGGTCAGCACACATAACCCCCATACTTGCAAAACTACACTGGCTCCCAGTCCACTACAGGATCCAGTTCAAGGTTCTGCTCCTCACGCACAGAGCCCTGAATGGACAAAGCCCAAAATACCTCTGTGACCTCATCCGTACCCAGACATCTACCCGCTCTCTCCGCTCCAGCTCCTCTTCTCTCCATCCCCCGCACACGTCTCCGAACAATGGGAGACCGAGCCTTCTGCTCGTTCGCCCCGCGCCTCTGGAACTCCCTCCCAGATCAGCTGAGATCTGCCCCTTCCACGAGGTCTTCAGACCCGGCCTTAAGACCCTCTTCTTTCGGCAGGCCTTCCAGTAAACTTTGAGCACGGTACATCTGGAGTACTGCCATTTGTATCGCTATCTCCCACTTTTATTTTTGTACTCTATTTTATATTTTGATTTCTTATTATTATTACAATTATTTGTTTAATCTCTCAAAGTGTTTCAGTATCCCTTGTTGTGAAGCACTTCGAGATTTGTCTTGGCAGATGAGAAGCGCTATATAAATTAAATATATTATTATTATTAATATGGACGCTATAGAGAATATGTGTTGTGTTTTATTGCTCAGAGTGTTTAAGGCTTTCACCACCTCCGTGGGGATTATCTGACACCACAGGAATGCAAAACAAAAGCATTATCCTGCGTTAATAACAGACGTGTATCCCAGCCGTAATTCAGGTCTGTTTCTTCAATATCTGAAAATATTAAATAGGTGACTCAAAGTCCAAGCTGATGTCTTCAAATGTCTTGTTTCGTTAGTCAAAAACATATATTTCTTTTAATGTGATATAATAAGAGATCCGAGAGGCTTAAAGAAAAGGACCAGCTGATAGTACTATAGATATATATAGCATCAGGTCTATTAGGACCAGCTGAGGAGTGGATATGCTGCGTATCTCCGTGTGAGGAATGCACGGAGTGTTGAAGGAGTTGTGAAAACAAACGGGAGGAATGTTTAGTCCGTAACGCACTTCCTCCTGCTCGCTGTACCCCTTGCAGTGAAGTCTGAATCGCTGCGACAGGACGTCGTCTAACGGATAAACAACTTCCTGCTCTGAGCCGCCAAAACAGGAAGCACACGTGGACACACGACGACGAGAAAG
>JAMFTG010000206.1:217500-232500 GCA_023974075.1 Chaenocephalus aceratus
ACACGCACCTCACCACACACATCAACACACACACACACACACACACACACACACACACACACACACACACACGTGCTAGAACAACAACACACACACACACACACACACACACACACACCTCAACACACGCACATGCATGCAAGAACAACAACACACACACACACACACACACACACACACCCGTGCTAGAACAACAACACACACGCTCTCCTTCCAAACACACAGGAATCCAGCCGCGAGCAGAAACTTGTGAGCAATGTGGAAATGATTCTAAAAGTGTTTCATACTTTATGTATTTCTTTCCATCAAACCCGGTCCTCGCACTCAGATCTGCTTCTGCTCAAACTCTACGCCTGCTCTCAGATTTATTCTGTGCGCGCTCGAAACTTTTGTGCAACAATCCTGTCAAAATCCCTCAACCAATAGGAGGCCAGGTGTCCTTGCGGGTGCGTTCGCTTTACTTATTACAGCGTCCCGTCAGGGCGGTTACTCTTTGGTTTATAAACTCCCTCCACGGCTTTATAACAGAGCATGCTGCACTTGCTTGATTTACAACTTGTTGTGGGGGGGGGGGCAGTTAGTACATGTTTATCAAACGAGTCAAATCAAGCAATCTGATGTTTCTTAGCCGTGATATGATGAGCGTATATCCGGGGAATAGTTGTTGTTACTTCGCACAAATCAGTATCCCTCCGCGTCTGAGAGCCGTTACAACTGTTTCATTACGTCCGTCACGAAACTAACTAACTAACTAACTAACTAACTAACTAACTAACTAACTAACTAACTAACTAACTAACTAACTAACTAACATTTAAGGTTATCTTCGACCCTCGCCTCACGATGGAGGAGTGGATCGAGAAGTGCCTATCTCCAGAGAAAGCACCTAAACGACGACATTCGCTACCTGTTATTGTTGTTGCATAGCAACCACCTCGCACTATGTTCTGTGCAGACGGAGGGACGGTTTTATTTTATTCCCGGGCTGATCTTTAGTCCCGGTCCGCCACTGAGCGTAGCTGTTAGTGAGGTGGTTGTAAATCAAGCAAGTGCAGCGTGCTCTGTTATAAAGCCGTGGAGGGAGTTTATAAACCAAAGAGTAACCGCCCTGACGGGACGCTGCAATAAGTAAAGCGAACGCACCCGCAAGGACACCTGGCCTCCTATTGGTTGAGGGATTTTGACAGGATTTTTGCACAAAAGTTTCGAGCGCGCACAGAATAAATCTGAGAGCAGGCGTAGAGTTTGAGGGAAAGAAATACATCAATAAAGTATGCTCTCAAATTTAAAGACCACGCTCTTAATAACGATAGGGAATAGCCCCCACGCTGCAGCGGCGAGTAGGAAACCCAGTATTATAGTTATTTAAATTAAATAGACGTAAATAGAGCCGGTGCTTCTTGTGTAACGTTACTGGTATTATTTGTATTTGATTGTATTTTTAAAAGGTCTTAACTCCATTGGACTTCAACACGTGGACAAAACAGACTTTTACCAGGTTTTAAAATGAAACTCGTTGTTATTCTTCATCTTGCTATTCGGTGGATTGGAAATGTGTTCATACTTTATTTAATATTATTTATTGAGCATCTTCTGGAACAGGAAGTCCTCCAACGTCAAATAACATTACAACAAAACAATACAGATAATAATACTTTAGTTCATTTCATTAGAATAAGAAATAAATGTGATTCTCACTGCAATCAATCAATCAATGTTTATTTATAGCCCAATATCACAGATGTTACATTTGTCTCAGTGTCTTCACAGTGTGTACAGAATATCAGTATGACAATACGACACCCTCTGTCCTCAGACCCTCTGTCCTTAGACCCTCTGTCCTCAGACCCTCTGTCCTCAGACCCTCTGTCCTTAGACCCTCTGTCCTCAGACCCTCTGTCCTCAGACCCTCTGTCCTCAGACCCTCTGTCCTTAGACCCTCTGTCCTCAGACCCTCAGACCCTCTGTCCTCAGACCCTCTGTCCTTAGACCCTCTGTCCTCAGACCCTCTGTCCTCAGACCCTCTGTCCTGAGACCCTCTGTCCTCAGACCCTCTGTCCTCAGACCCTCTGTCCTCAGACCCTCTGTCCTTAGACCCTCTGTCCTCAGACCCTCAGACCCTCTGTCCTCAGACCCTCTGTCCTTAGACCCTCTGTCCTCAGACCCTCTGTCCTCAGACCCTCTGTCCTGAGACCCTCTGTCCTCAGACCCTCTGTCCTCAGACCCTCTGTCCTGAGACCCTCTGTCCTCAGACCCTCTGTCCTCAGACCCTCTGTCCTCAGACCCTCTGTCCTTAGACCCTCTGTCCTCAGACCCTCAGACCCTCTGTCCTCAGACCCTCTGTCCTCAGACCCTCTGTCCTCAGACCCTCTGTCCTCAGATCCTCTGTCCTCAGACCCTCTGTCCTCAGATCCTCTGTCCTCAGATCCTCTGTCCTTAAACCCTCTGTCCTCAGACAGTGTGCACATGCACACTGTGTTAATGCACGTGCACATGCACACTGTGTTAATGCACGTCCACATGCACACTGTGTTAATGCACGTGCACATGCACACTGTGTTGATGCACGTGCACATGCACACTGTGTTAATGCACGTGCACATGATGTTCAGCCCTCATCTTAAGTGAAAGCTGAGGACTCGCAGAGGAACGAAGCGGGTCGTCTCGTTCCCTGGAAGTCACTATGATCACAAACACCTGCCCCGCACGTCCTCTGAGACCTCACTGGATATGAGAGACTTCCTGCGGGACCCTTCCTCGTTCTGCTTCCTCTGTCGATCTCCGTGGATTCATGAAAAGCACATTTTAGATATCAGGGATTCTCCCGTGTCTTCGTGCGCCTGCAGCGCGTCCTCGGCTTTGTGTTGAGACGCTGCTGAACAGAACAGGCGATAAGAGAATCAACGATGTGGATACCTCGAACACACTCATGTATTGTTTTTGAAGTCACACATATTGAAGTTCTCTGATCTGGTTACATTTAAAACGCCACAAATCAGAGCCAGACATGATCTGCTTCCTAGGACATTAGAAACATTGTTCGCAGACGGGGGGGGGGGGGGGGTTATCATCTGAGAGGAAAGCTACATTTGAAACAACTCGAGGTCAGAAGAACTCTGAGAAGCATGAGTGTAACAATCTGTGGGGTGACTTTAAGGATGCTTTGGAGCAGGAGTTAAAACAAAGCATAATTCAGTTTTAAAGGATGCACAGAAACACTTGTTTGTAAACTATGAGAATGGAGAGGTGATGGAAGATGAGAAATGATTGTGTAAATCTAAGTAGGAATAACTTGCATAATGATTTAAAGGACAGTCATTGATCGAGTAAGGCGTGGGAATTAATAAGCATCTGCTCCCTTTCGGACACATATGATTTATTATTAATATTAATATGAAGACTTATATTACCATGAATGTGGAAAAATACAATTATAACAATACGGTATTCTGTTTTTCACATTTGTTATTTTTTTAATGTTTGGAATAAAGACTGAAAGAAAGAAAGAAATGTTTGCACATGCTTTTATTACTAGTCGCTTGGATTATTGCAATTCTCCGTTTCCTCGTCACCGTAAAAACATCCGTAGAGAAATCACAATCCGTTCAGAAAGCTGGGTTTCAGCGAACTCAGAAAAAGACCACGTTTCTGGTTCCCTTCAGAAGAGCTTTGATGATTTACAGAGCTCTACATAACCTCGCCACAACATCGTTAAGACTGTCTCTCTCTCATCGCCCTGTAGGACACGCAGGTCCTCCAATATCCACTTGTATTTCCCTTTCTCCGACTCAACAAACAAAAAACTGAGATCATTGTTTTGGAGCAAAGAAGGACAACATCTCAACAGCCATTAGGTCGGCTTGCTTCCACCTGGAGAACATATCGAGGGTTACAGACTGATGTCACAGCAGGACTTAGAAAAGCGTGTCCATGCTTTTATCTTCAGTAGACTGGACTCCTGCAAAGGTGTCTTCACAGGGCTCACGAGACATCCATCAGAAAGCTGCAGCTGATCCAGAAGGCTGCTGCTCGTGTCCTCACTGACACCAAGAGATTTGAGTTGCTTTAGCGAGTAGAAGCTAGTACGCCGACGGTTTGATTTGTCAGATCGGCACGACATGTTTCAGATGCAGACTTTATGTTCCTGTTCCCTGTTCAAATAAACCATGTTCAGTGGAACGCTGAGAAAGAGTCAGTTTTTGGTCATGAGGTAGAGGTCCTGGAGAGGTCCTGGAGAGGTCCTGGAGAGGTCCTGGAGAGGTCCTGGAGAGGTCCTGGAGAAGTCCTGGAGAGGTCCTTGAGAGGTCCTGGAGAGGTCCTGGAGAGGTCCTGGAGAAGTCCTGGAGAAGTCCTGGAGAGGTCCTGGAGAAGTCCTGGAGAGGTCCTGGAGAAGTCCTTGAGAGGTCCTGGAGAAGTCCTGGAGAGGTCCTGGAGGAGTCCTGGAAAGCCATTGGTGAAAAAGTGTATGAACCCTGTTATCAGTATTATTATTATCCTCTCTCTCTCTTCTCAGATCCTGGAGGCGTTGGCGCGTAATGATGACACGTTGGTGCAGATGTGCGCCCGGCTGAGCTCCAGCTGTGATATTCTGCCCGAAGATCTGCAGATTCGCTTCAGCTCCATGTGTTCAGAGAGGGTGGAGCACATCGCCCGGAGGAGCACCAACTACAGGAAGGTAAAGGTTTCTGTGAGGATGCTAGAGAGGATGCTAGAGAGGCTCGATTAAGGCCACTCTTAGCTGATTATAAAACATATATTAAGCTTGGAAGGACTTCTACTTCTTGCAAACACGTGTAGACGCCCCAATGACCGAGGGTGAAGGTTTCATACCAACAGTAGTTTGTCGAGGACTTTCTTACGGCAAAAAAAAAAGAGGTCAGAACTCTTAATTTCCTGCATTTCGATGCAGCTTTACGGAAGAAATGTCTTTATCCCTGCTCGGAGAAACCCAGCGCCCGCACCAGGGGACCATTCAGAGATATACAGATACCACTGAATGTATTTTGTATTCAAATATCGCTGAATCATCACATGTAGGCATGCTTTACTCTGATCCCCTATACAATGCATGCATACATGAATTATAACCCCCTGGACCAGTGGTTCCCGACCTGGGGGGGCGCCGCAAAGATCGCAGGGGGGGCGCCCCCCCAAAGATCGCAGGGGGGGCGCCCCCCCAAAGATCGCAGGGGGGGCGCCCCCCCAAAGATCGCAGGGGGGGCGCCCCCCCAAAGATCGCAGGGGGGGCGCCCCCCCAAAGATCGCAGGGGGGCGCCCCCCCAAAGATCGCAGGGGGGGCGCCCCCCAAAGATCGTAGGGGGGGCCAGGCCTCAGATGATTTGAGGCCAAATATCATATTTAGACTTTTTTATTTTTTTTATTTTTTTTTTTACGTATAATTGTAAAGCAATACATGATTGTCACTAAAAGCCTTGTCTCTACGTTACAATAAAGTATAACAAATAATTGATTAATTCATTTGAATAAAGATTCAAGTATTATAGGCATAAAAAGACAGAAATGTATAATTCTCTCTTTAATAGAAATGTTTCTTCTGCCGTAAAGTGTCCAAACCGGGCTCGTCTGGATCAGCGCATGTTTAAAACACAGTCATCGTCCACGCCGGTTTCAGTTGCATTATTTGTCAGTTGCTCCGATCAGATCGTCTCCTCCATTTTGATTATTCACGACTTTTGAATCCACAGAAACACATCGGCAGAATCCGGCTAACTTTGAGCACGTGTTTTAAACGGTTTAATCCCTTTGTGAATTGTTTCCACTTCCGCCGTCCTTTAATTTAATTTGAGACTTTTAAACTTTAATTACCGCTGTTAGTTGTGTGTGTGGGGGGGGGGGCAACTTCCAATAGGAGGCATTTAGGGGGAAAGGTTGGGAACCCCTGGACTCTAATAGCTCGTGTTTTTGTAATGAAATCTATATTTCTCCCATAATTTAAGATTATAAACCGTGTTCTGTCCGAGATGCTAGTTGGGATCATTAAAGGTCATCTTGTGTTACAGCTGTGTGTGTGTGATCTGGTGTGTGTTACAGCAATGTGTGTGTGTGACAGATGTGTGTGTGTGATCTGGTGTGTGTTACAGCAATGTGTGTGTGTGACAGATGTGTGTGATCTGGTGTGTGTTACAGCTGTATGTGTGTGTGTTACAGCTGTGTGTGTGTGATCTGGTGCGTGTTACAGCTGTGTGTGTGTGATCTGGTGTGTGTGTTACAGCTGTGTGTGTGTGTCAGCTTCACATCTGTGACCATGAGCCTGGATGTGTGTCTGTGCGTGAGAGGAGATCTGACTGAAGGGATTAATCACCGACGGGGCTCTTGTTTTGATGGAACGTGGAGGAACTCAGCGCACACTTCCTGTTTTAAAAAGAGACTCCGGCTTTCTGTCACATGTCTCTCAAACCCTCCCTGATTTATTACAATGTCAGCACGTTCGTTTGCCTTTTTCAAAATAAAAGCCCTAAAGTGTTGTTGTAGGCTTAAAGGAAGCTCAGTATGAAGGTTGTTTTCAAAATAAAAGCCCCATAGAGGAACTGTATCCCGAGTGAAAGCTTACTGGCTATCTTTCAAAGTAAAAGCCCCGTACGATAGTAATTGTATAACAGATGGATCAGAATGAGGCTTGTTTTTCAAAATAAGAGCTCCACAGTGTAAATGATTAACTATACTATAAGGCAGGGGTTCTCAAACTTGTTTCAATAATGTACCCCCTTTAAAAAAGAGATTCAGCCAAGTACCAAATAAATCAAATAAATCAAAATAAATAATAATCAAATAAATCTCACGTACCCCCTGCAGTACTGCAACGTACCCCTAGGGGTCCACGTACCCCCTGCAGTACTGCAACGTACCCCTAGGGGTCCGCGTACCCCATTTGAGAACCACTGCTATAAGGAATGATCAAGATGAGGCCTATTTTTCAAAATAAAAGTCTCATAGTGAAAATGAATTCTGATAGGAATCTCATACAGAGGTTTGTTTTTCAAAATAAAAGTCTCATAGTGAAAATGAATTCTTATAGGAATCTCATATAGAGGTTTGTTTTTCAAAATAAAAGCCCAATGGACTGTTGCAGGGCAGAATTAAGCATTCATTTATTATGTCTTCAAAGATGTAAAATGTATGCCAAAGATTCACACACACACACACACACACACACACACACACACACACACACACACACACACACACACACACACACACACACACTGATATTCTGCAGGCTGTGTGTTGTTTTAAGGAGGTGCTATCTGGAGGAGAGTTAGGAATATGTCCTTGATTTAAAGCGGCATAAAGAAAAGCGTGTTAGATGTTCCTGTGAGGAAATAAACATTCAATACATTATGGAGATATAAAGGACTATAAAATCATCTTCATTTTATTAAATGATAAACAGGTTGTAGTTTCTCACGCGTGTTTCCATCTGTATTTCTGGGGGTGAATATTTGAGCTGCCACATTACAATGTAGGACACGTGAGTACTGTGTGTTTATGATTGTCTTCCAGCAGCTGGAATATATTCATAAACAGGATGTTGTTGACAGATGTTCTGCTTCACATCTTCCCAGACTTCTGAAGGCTCTAATTTCCATTTCAGTTCCGATTCCTCACTTTGATTATTATTGATTTTAAACCACATGTCTCACAGTTCCGATTCCTCACTTTGATTATTATTGATTTTAAACCACATGTCTCACAAATGAGGCTTCCACTCAAACGCAAAGTGTGTACGGACATCATTTCTGTTTCATGTTCACTCGCTTTGCATTAATTTGGCCGTGGAAGTTATTTTTCTTAACGTTTAGGAATTCTCCTGTAGCTCCTAATCGAAAGCTCCGTCTTCAAACTTGTATATTTCAATATTTGACACCACATTTAGACATGTTCTACATCAGGGGTGTCAAACTCAATTTCATCGCGGGCCACATTAGCATTATGGTTGCACTCAAAGGGCCGGTTGTAACTATATAAATATACTAGTGCTGTCAAAATTATCGCGTTAACGGCGGTAATTAATTTTTTGAATTAATTGCGTTAAAATATTTAACGCATTTAACGCATGTGCAGAATGGCCCGCCCCATACGTGCCCCCAGTGGCAGCGCCAGGGTATGGCTGGGGTAGGCTGCACCCATACCAAGAAATGGCTTAGCCCCACCATGACAAATGATGTTAAAGTTAGCAAAATAAAGTCTGCCAACTCTCGCGGAGTAAATTACACAGACAGCAGTTAGTCAGATTGATTTCAGTAGCCACGGTTTTGAAAACTTTTGTCACGTAGTGATCGTCTTCTCAATAGAACATCTTTGATAACGGCGTGGTGTTGTTGCAGGAAGTCCCGACGGAGAATACTCTTGCTGTAGTACAGGGCAGAGCCATATAATAGTAATAATATGGCTCTGGTACAGGGGTGCACATAACTGGTACGCAGGTTATGTGCGTAATCTGAAATGCGTACCGTCACTTGTGTCACAAAGCGCATTTGCGTACCGACGTACTTGTGAAGCTTTTCCAGAAGGCGGTTAGATCACCGGACGACAGAGTCGGTCTCCGTGTGCACAGACAGGGCTGCTGTTAACGTCGGTCTGTACAACGGAACTGTGCCAAAACTACGCCAACCGGCTGCGGAGGGAGACTCCCCCCCTTCACTGGAGAACTGCGCTAAAACAGCTGATCACAACGTTCACACTCTGTGGTCACGAAGTACTCCACTAGCCCCCCCCCCCTCTGTCGACTTTCCTGAAGTACTCCCCGTTGATAGAAATCAACACGTAATGAATTAAGACCCCACGGTTTGATGATTGATAGGTGTGTGTGTGTGTGGGTTGTCTTTCATTTTGACATGCAGAAAAATGTTATAATAAACATAGATACTGTGTTAAATGGATATATCCGCCTGCTTTCATTTATCTTTCCATTCCCAACAATATACATAAATAAATGGCATATTTTGGACATAGTTCGAATGGTGATTAATCTGATTAATTAATTTTTAAGGTGTGATTAATCTGATTAAAAATTGTAATCGTTTGACAGCCCTAAAATATACATATATAAATATATAATATATATATAAAATAATGTATTATATTACATTATTGCCTCTGAAATGGATTATTATCGGGGGTAATAACTAACTACGTCTGAAAGCAGAAGTCCAGGGCAAATAATTGCAAGTCTCTTCGGTGTGCATGTCACAAAACGAGATGCATTGTGGGACATGTAGTTTATGGGCAACCAGCTTCTGTAAAGTGGCATGTAACCGTATAATAAACGTATTATATTCTTTGCAAGCTCTTGCGGGGCCACATAACATGAAGTCGCGGGCCGGATTTGGCCCCCGGGCCTTGAGTTTGACACCCCTGTTCTACATGTTCTAGGGTTATTTTATCCACAAGTCAATACAACTATTCAAATGGCTTCTCCAGAGGAACCCTCTCTTTACGCTGATCGACCGTATCTGACTGAAGGAGAACATCAGCTTGATTGGGGAAATCGGATTGTTATAACATATAGGATCTTCCCAAAGTCTTATTTTCTTTTCGTCCTAGACTTCACCTGTGCTATGTGAGGAGAAAGGGCACATGCCAAAGCACCAAAGCAACTTTTCTTAAACTCATGCACGCGGTTTAGAGCAGGGGTGTCCAAACTGTTTTCACCGAGGGCCACACACAGAAAAATATACAAAGTTCTGGGCCGCTCACTGGAGGTGTATCGCCTCATAAGTTCTGTTTAAGTTAAGGTAAATTATTCTTGATACTTGAATGCTTTAAAACAGGGGTGTCAAACTCAATTACTTCGCGGGCCACATCAGCATTATGGTTGTACTCAAAGGGCCGGTTGTAACTTTAAGACTATATATCAAAAATATATATATATATATTTAATATAAATAAAATAATGTATTATATTACATCATTGCCTCTGTATTGGATTATTATCGGATAGGGTAATAACTTCATAATTAACTACGTCTGAAAGCAGATGTCTAGGGCAAATCATTGCAAGTCTCTTCACTGAGAATGTCACAAAATGATAAAAAAAATATATAATTATGAGAAAAAGGCAAATTCTAAGAAAAAATTAATATTTTGAAGAAAAAAAAGTCAAATTCTGAGAAAAAAACTTGTTCTGAGAAAAAAAGTCAAGTGAGATGCATTGTGGGATATGTAGTTTATGGGCAACGTGCTTCTGTAAATCGGCATGTAACCGTATAATCTTCTTTGCAATCTCTTGAGGGGCCGCATGAAATGAAGTCGCGGGCCGGATTTGGCCCCCGGGCCTTACGTTTGACACCCCTGCTTTAAAAGAACAGCCCACTGCTCTCCAGGGGGTTTCCTTCATTGTGTGAGCAGCTCATTCCTAAAAACAGAAGCTTCAGATTTCTTATAATGAGAGGAAAGATGAACGGTTGATTTCAAGGTTGTTATGGGAATAAGTTAAGTTATTATTAGAACTTGAATTTAATTATACTCGAGTCATTATACTTTTTTAATTTGCTGAGGGCCGATTCAAAATGGTCCGCTGGCCGCATTTGGCCCCCGGGCCGTAGTTTGCACCCCCCTGGTTTAAAGCACACATGTGAAAGTTCCTCTCTTTGTCCCCCTGTTCCTCAGTTCGCTCGGGTGCTGAAGAACCGGGCCTGGCCCACCTTCAAGCAGGCCAAAGCCAAGGTGTCGCCGCTCCACAGCAGCGACTTCTGCCCCACCAACTGCCACATCAACGTGATGGAGGTCTCGTACCCCAAGACCTCCGGCTGTCTGGGCAGTGCCTTCGGGGTGCAGCTGGACAGCAGGAAGAGCACTCTGGAGAGGGGGGGCCGCGCTGAGCAGGGTGAGCACGACTTCTGCGCGGCAACACGTAGCGCATGCTCTTTAAAGTCTGACTTTTCCTCTACATTCTGACTTTTCCTCAAAATCCTTACTTTGTCACGAAATTCTGACTTTTTCTCAAAATCTCAAATCTCAATGTTCTTACTTTTCCTCAAGATTCTGACTTTTTCAAAAGATTCTTACTTTTTTCTCAACATTCTCACTTTTCCTCAAAATCCTTACTTTGTAACAACATTTTTACTTTTTCTCAAAATCACATAATTCCAACTTTTCCTCAAAATTCCAACTTTTTCTCAAAATCTCAACATTCTCACTTTTTCTCAAAATTCTTACTTTTTTTCGAAAAATTCGGACTTTTTCTGAATACTTAAAAATGTTAAATCTCTCTGGTCCACGGCTTCATCTTCAATCTCAGGATCCGTATAAATCTCAAAATTCTTACTTTTTCTCAAAATCTCAAAATTCTGACTTTTTCTCAAAATTCTTACTTTTTTCTCAAAATCTCAAAATTCTGACTTTTTCTGAATACTTACAAATGTTAAATCTCCCTGGTCCCCGGCTTCATCTTGAACATCAGGATCCGTGTGTCTGGGATCCTCTCTGAAGGGAAGGAGTCTTCACATACAGAGAGTAGTTCCTGAGCAGTGTCCTTCACATGCTGATATCCCAGAGAGGGAGTCACACAGTCACAAGATGGAGGAACAGAAAGCAGTACTCAATGTTTACTTCAGATTAGCTCCACGTCAGAGATGAGCATGCTTGATGTCTCTCTCCATAGAGGCTGTGTCTCTCTCCATAGAGGCTGAACCATCATGTTAATCACATAGCTATCAACGCTCAAAGACGCTTTATATATGACAAAATACCACTCGTCACCGGATTGAGCTTCAATCTCAGGATCCATGTAAGATGCAGGAATACCAGTTCTTCTTCTACATCCTGTTATCTACAAAATACTGACTTTTTTCTCAAAATGTTGGCTTTTTTCAGAAAATCTCAACATTCCCGACGTTTCCTCCAAATTCTGACTTTTTCACAAAATCTCAAAAATCGGAATTTTTCACAAAATCTCACATTTCCGACGTTTTTCGCAAAATCCTGATTTTTTTTTTTTCAAACTCGCAAAATTCTGACTTTTTTCTCAAAATCTCAAATTGTCAATAATCCCTGGTCCCCGGTTTGAGCTTCAGCCTCAGGATCCATGTATCACATACAGAGCATCAGCTAGTTCCTGGGCAGTGTCCTTCACATGCTGCTATCAAGAGAGGGAGTCACACAGTCACAAGATGGAGGAACAGAAAGCAGTATTCAATGTTTACTTCAGATTAGCTCCACGTCAGAGATGAGCATGCTTGATGTCCCTCTCCATAGAGAGCATCAAGTAGTTCCTGAGCAGTGTCCTTCACGTGCTGATATCAAGAGAGGGAGTCACACAGTCACAAGATGGAGGACTATGCGTGGAAGTGCATGCTCTTGAAGCCCTGATGTTCACAGGTGTGTGTCCCCCAGGTAAGACGACCCCCCAGGTGAAGGTGCAGCACTCCATCCTCAGCATGGCGGCTCCTTCGGGCCACAGCCTGGGACGCACGGAGGGCCACGGCCTGCGCTTCCTGCTGAGAGAGGAAGACCTGCTGACGCTGGACAACTACCAGAAGCTTCTGAGCAAGCTCTCTGCGGGGGTGAAGGAGATGGAGGCGCACGGAGGACACGTTCACGAGTGAGTGAGGATATCTGAGGCTGAGGGTGAGAGGAAAGGGGTGTGTGTGTGTGTGTGTGTGTGTGTGTGTGTGTGTGTGTGTGTGTGTGTGTGTGTGTGTGTGTGTGTGTGTGTGTGTGTGTGTGTGTGTGTGTGTGTGTGTGTGTGTGTGTGTGTGTGTGTGTGTGTGTGTGTGTGGTGTGTGTGTGTGTGTGTGTGTGTGTGTGTGTGTGTGTGTGTGTGTGTGTGTGTGTGTGTGTGTGTGTGTGTGTGTGTGTGTGTGTGTGTGTGTGTGTGTGTTTCCTGGCTGGCTTCCTTGTTTGGAGGCACCCAAGGTTACAGAGAGGAAATGGGACACCCTGCACCAGTTGAACTTCTCTCCCCCCTCCTTCAAAGGAAATACCATCTCAGTGACGTACAGGTGTGAGGATGGACAGGTGTGAGGGTGGACAGGTGTGAGGGTGGACAGGTGTGAGGGTGGACAGGCGTGAGGGTGGACGATGGACAGGTGTGAGGGTGGACAGGTGTGAGGATGGACAGGTGTGAGGGTGGACAGGTGTGAGGATGGACAGGTGTGAGGGTGGACAGGTGTGAGGGTGGACAGGTGTGAGGGTGGACAGGTGTGAGGGTGGACAGGTGTGAAGGTGGACAGGTGTGAGGGTGGACAGGTGTGAGGGTGGACAGGCGCGAGGGTGGGACAGGTGTGAGGATGGACAGGCGTGAGGGTGGACAGGCGTGAGGGTGGACAGGTGTGAGGGTGGACGATGGACAGGCGTGAGGGTGGACAGGCGTGAGGGTGGACAGGTGTGAGGGTGGACGATGGACAGGCGTGAGGGTGGACAGGTGTGAGGGTGGACAGGTGTGAGGGTGGACAGGTGTGAAGGTGGACAGGTGTGAGGATGGACAGGCGTGAGGGTGGACAGGCGTGAGGGTGAACAGGTGTGAGGATGGACAGGCGTGAGGGTGGACGATGGACAGGCGTGAGGGTGGACAGGCGTGAGGGTGGACAGGTGTGAGGGTGGACAATGGACAGGCGTGAGGGTGGACAGGCGTGAGGGTGGACAGGTGTGAGGGTGGACGATGGACAGGCGTGAGGGTGGACAGGTGTGAGGATGGACAGGCGTGAGGGTGGACGATGGACAGGCGTGAGGGTGGACAGGCGTGAGGATGGACAGGTGTGAGGGTGGACGATGGACAGGCGTGAGGGTGGACGATGGACAGGCGTGAGGGTGGACAGGCGTGAGGATGGACAGGTGTGAGGGTGGACAGGTGCGAGGGTGGACAGGTGCGAGGGTGGACGATGGACAGGCGTGAGGGTGGACAGGCGTGAGGATGGACAGGTGTGAGGGTGGACGGGCGTGAGGGTGGACAGGCGTGAGGGTGGACAGGTGCGAGGGTGGACAGGTGCGAGGGTGGACGATGGACAGGCGTGAGGGTGGACAGGCGTGAGGATGGACAGGCGTGAGGGTGGACAGGCGTGAGGGTGGACAGGCGTGAGGGTGGACAGGTGTGAGGGTGGACAGGTGTGAAGGTGGACAGGTGTGAGGGTGGACAGGTGTGAGGGTGGACAGGCGTGAGGGTGGACAGGCGTGAGGGTGGACGATGGACAGGCGTGAGGGTGGACAGGCGTGAGGGTGGACAGGCGTGAGGGTGGACAGGTGCGATGGTGGACAGGTGCGAGGGTGGACGATGGACAGGCGTGAGGGTGGACAGGCGTGAGGGTGGACAGGCGTGAGGGTGGACAGGTGCGATGGTGGACAGGTGCGAGGGTGGACGATGGACAGGCGTGAGGGTGGACAGGCGTGAGGGTGGACAGGTGTGAGGGTGGACGATGGACAGGCGTGAGGGTGGACAGGTGTGAGGATGGACGGGCATGAGGATGGACAGGCGTGAGGGTGGACGATGGACAGGCGTGAGGGTGGACAGGCGTGAGGGTGGACAGGTGTGAGGGTGGACGGGTGTGAGGATGGACGGGCGTGAGGGTGGACGGGCGTGAGGGTGGACAGGCGTGAGGGTGGACAGGCGCGAGGGTGGACAATGGACAGGCGTGAGGGTGGACAGGCGTGAGGGTGGACAGGCGCGAGGGTGGACAATGGACAGGCGTGAGGGTGGACGGGCGTGAGGGTGGACAGGTGCGAGGATGGACAGGCGTGAGGGTGGACAGGTGCGAGGGTGGACAGGTGCGAGGGTGGACGATGGACAGGCGTGAGGGTGGACGATGGACAGGCGTGAGGGTGGACAGGCGTGAGGGTGGACAGGTGCGAGGGTGGACAGGTGCGAGGGTGGACAGGTGCGAGGGTGGACGATGGACAGGCGTGAGGGTGGACAGGCGTGAGGGTGGACAGGCGCGAGGATGGACAGGCGTGAGGGTGGACAGGTGTGAGGGTGGACAGGCGCGAGGGTGGACGATGGACAGGTGTGAGGGTGGACAGGCGTGAGGATGGACAGGCGTGAGGGTG
>JAMFTG010000207.1:0-2500 GCA_023974075.1 Chaenocephalus aceratus
GTGTGTGTTGTGTGTGTGTGTGTGTGTGTGTGTGTGTGTGTGTGTGTGTGTGTTAGCAGCCCTCTCGTTATCCTCCAGAAGAAAAGCACGTCAGCTGGGAAGGGTTTAAAACTCCGTGTGGGATGCTGCGTTAAAATATTCTCGTCTTTCTTCACCGACACTTCCCCGCCGCTCCGGTGTTCCGTGGCGATGCCTGCCTTGCGGAGTCAGTGATCGTACAGCGAGTTCAGCGATGAGGCCGCGGGAGAGTTCGTCCTCCAACGTGCGGTGGGTTGATTCTCAAAGTCAGATAAACCCGGCTCTTCAGTCCGGGTGCGCATTTCGTCAAAAGCCACATGGCAGCAGCTTCACGTGTTTCAGTCCATTAACTGCACAGTGCACGTCGCTTCGTCTCCCATCTCCCAAAGCGTGGAAGAAGCACGTTTCTTAATGGGTTTCCGTGGTTACCAACATGTTGGAAATCAACGTGCAGAGACTCCACACATGCATATTTCACATCTCATCCGTCGAGGTTATTTTAATAGACGTTTTAATGCCAGAACATTATTTGTACCGGCGAGGATTCGGCTACACGAGCGAAACTAACACCGACACGAAAGCAAAGACGGTGAATTGTTTAAAGAGGATTTGAGAAGCAGTCTCCGAGTTGATTTCCATTTAAAAAGCAACGGCTAAAAAGCAATCACAGAGAAATGGCTCTCTTTCAGAGCTGCAGAACATAATGGAAACAGCTCGGGCCTACGTGCGGGGAGACGGTGGGAGTCGAGCGGCGAGGACAACCTGCTGCCGTGTGCACGTCAACAACTCGGATCGTGATTGGTCGCCCAAATCACAGAGGGACCGGCCTCTCGTGGATCCCTCAGTATGTCTGCGGTCGACCCCTGAGCTCGACGAGCGTGTTTTTGTCAGCGTATCGACTAAAGGTGGATGAAGGCAGCGGGAGCCCTTCCAACGAAGCGTACGGGGACATCGATCTGTTCTTCAGTCGATCAAAAGATCTAAAAGGCACGGGCGATACCGTTAAAGGCACCATCAGTGATCCGTGAGTAAACACGAGGCAGCCTCTCGTCTACTTGCAGGTGGTTTTAGATAAAGTTTTAAAACACTGGAAGAAAAACAGAAAACACTTTTTTTTAATATGATAATGTCACTTTTTTAATACAGTACCCCCCCGGTACACACAGAGCCTCTCCGCTCACACGGGGTTCACATATGGACGGAACGAGCAGGTTCGTGTAACACAGGCGTTTATTAGCTCCACACAGAAGTATCCACGGGTCTCCAACGTTGCCCGTGTGGCAACCTTCACAGGTCCTTTCCTTCCAGGATCCCGCCTCCTGCAAGACAGACCAGAACCAGAACCAGGTCACCACATGCTTTTATTCCGGCACTGATTACCTGATTCCGATCAGCTGTCTGGCCTCCGGCCGAGCCCCCCCCTTCCCTCCAGCCGCCGGCGCCCTAACCACACCCCGCTGCCACACTGACCATTAGTTAAAGGTGGGGTCGGTAAGTTTGAGAAACCGGCTCGAGATCGCTAGAATTTGAAAATACACAACCGGAGAAAATCTGCCACTTCCTCACAGAGCCCCTCCCCCAACACACACGAACGCGCACATGACCAATGAGGGCACGAGATCAGTTTGTGCCCCGATGGAAGGCTGACAGGCAGGTAGGCCGTCCAGTTACTTTAGCCGGCTCAGATGATTGGTCGAGCTTTTTACAGCGCCACGGCTTCAAAGCACTTCAGATATTCATTGCTATCGGGATGTTCAGAGCATTCCATGGAATATAACAACAAGTGTATCTCGAGCCGGTTTCTGAAACTTACCTACCCCACCTTTAACTCAGGAACTCCTCATTAACTAACCACTAACTAACCAGTAGCTCCTCAGTGACTAAGCACATGTCGTGTACCTCATTGTAAAGTGTTTTTAAATCTGAACCGACTCCATGTCAGCCACGATTCTTCCTTCCAAAGTGAAACTAAGAACCAGTCGACCCAGATGATGGGTCGTTGCTACACCTCTCTGCGGTGAGTCATGTAATGGCTTTGTTTGTCTCCGTGTCCCTGCTGCTGCCGCGTCCTACTTTCAGCTGAGGACAATCTCCCGGAGAAACACACGGCATCTTCCGTCAATCAGTGTTTCCACCAGATGTGATGCTGCGTCGTTCTGTTTGAGTCTCAGCCTGCGAGAGCCACTTCCTGTCTGGAGCCGTCCGTTAGCCTCGGGCCTTTGTGATCAAGAATGTGCGACATTACAGGAAGCCCACCGTAGACATAACTTGAAAATATGGTGAGGTTATATTTATGTATATATATATATATATATATATATATATATATATATATATACATATGCACTTAATCATAATTAGAGCTGCGGATATTGGCCTTTTCACGCTCGCCTGTCGACGGCGGTATCCATTTAAAGTCAGTTTAATCGTGTGTGTGTGTGTGTGTGTGTGTGTGTGTGTGTGTTTGCGCTGCATAAACACT
>JAMFTG010000207.1:7500-40000 GCA_023974075.1 Chaenocephalus aceratus
TAAAGAGGTTTAAAGAATTACAATCTAATTATCTTACGGAGCAACATATTAGCAGTACGTACAGTAATGACGACATTAATAGAAGTGCTGTAACTACGTAGTCTGAGTAGTCTAAGTGTTGAAGAAGCAGCTGGTAAACAATATAAATAGTACATTGCATACATTACTCCTCCTCCTTCGGGTGTGGTCGGGCACCTAGTTAGGATGCACCTGGGCGCCTCCCTAGGGAGGTGTTCCAGGCACGTCTAGCTGGGAGGAGACCGAGGGGTAGACCTAGGACCCGGTGGAGGGACTATCTCTCTTCTGGCCTGGGGGCGGCCTTGGGACCCCCACTCAGAGCTGGTTGATGAGGGAAAGGAACGTTTGGGGCTGGAACGAACCCCGAGACCGACCCGGATAAGCGGGAGAAGATGGATGGACATTGCATACACTATTATATTGCACAAAGTACTGTTATTTGTGTCAGCGGAACATATTTTACACACACACTTTATGTTTAATTGTATCAGCACCACGTCACTATATTTATTTATATGTACAATGTTAGCAAGTTTTCTTGTCCTGTCCGGTAAGCCAGTACAACGAAATGCCTTTTTAATAGCACACTATTAAAGTATTGTCTAAGTCTATAAACGCACAAAAAGTGACATTTATTTTGCCCCTTTCCTCTCCTCTCATATACGCACTTGGAATATCCCCCGCACGCTGAGGATGCAGACGAACCGTAAGCACACTGAACTCTGTACATATTGATTGGTGGTAATCCATGCGAAATGGGGAGTAAAGGCCGAAGCCGAATGTACTCTGATCCCTCTGCGACCCGAACTCCCCGCGTGCACTTCAAGTCCATTGTGAGCGTGACAATCGATCACGGTTACATTAGCAGACCCCTCTGCCGCTAATACAGCCAATCATCACCTACGGGCGAAATGGAGGTTCATCCATAATCTGTACAGCCACATCAAAAGCAGACATTCTATAACGAGCTGGTGGCGGGGGGAAACTATCACGAGTTAATGAAGCACATTAGAGTGAGGAGATGACATGGCTTTGGAGGGCTTGAATTGGCACCGCAGATGCTCATCAAGCAATCAGCACTATTTCGATGTAATTTTATGGTAATCCTTTCATTTTCAGAGCCGTTCTGTTCATTTCACGGGTTGCAGACGAGAGAGAGAGAAAATGCACCGCCATAACCGAAGCCCTCCGAATCCCAAACGAGAAACGGCGTACATCACGGTTTTTAAAATGCAGAGTCGTTTAGCGAATAGTGAATGAATGCATGCACACGTTTCAATTAGGACCAACCGCAGTAGTGGTGTGTTTTCGAAGCACTTGGACGATGAAACGTTGGAGTTGAAGAATATAGGCTGCAAAAAGATAGTGTTTTCAATTCACAAACCACCGTCCATTCTGTGGAGGAAACTTCAAAGGTTCTGACTGCACGGGTGGGTTGCCATGTCAATCTGATCAGCCTCGCATCTCGATAGACCTTTTAACTAGTTTACAGAGAGCTAATCAGCATATTGGGGATGGGCGTAAACACCTGCAGACACAGGAGATGTCTCTCTCACCTGGTGGAGCTTAGAAAGCCAGCGCTCTCACAGTCGTACACCCCCCCGTGCCCACCAGGTCAGGCCAATAAAACCTAGTATCAACATACGACCGCATTAACACGTTCCTTACGGGAGATTAGAAGCAGGGGTGGTCGTAAATGTCAACACACAGAATAAGGTTAAATATTTTAGGAGTAAAGACTAAATTAATCCCTAACACATTTTAAATGGTCTATTCTTGAATCTGTATCTGTTGAAGTTGTTATCCTCAATACTTTTCCTTAATTACACCAACCAAAGCACATACGTACATTAGTTGTCTGTACACTGATGTTTGAAGAGGCTATAATTACAACAC
Organism: Chaenocephalus aceratus; assembly: GCA_023974075.1. Lineage (NCBI taxonomy): Eukaryota > Metazoa > Chordata > Actinopteri > Perciformes > Channichthyidae > Chaenocephalus > Chaenocephalus aceratus. The sequence goes on from JAMFTG010000207.1 coordinate 9,415, forward strand.
TTTTGAAGAGGCGTCGAGAGCCACATTAGCTCCACGAGAGGACAAAATCACACTCGCAATTATACTCAACACTAAAAATATCACAGCTATTGGCACTTCTTGATAGAGTAGCTGTCATTTTGAAATGGTGGTTATCCGTCTTTGGGATGAAGCTTGTGCTTTTCTATCGTTAGCATTGCCCTAAACGTCCAGTCGACGTAACGATTCCTCACAATCAAGTTAATCCAATCCAATCCACTTTATTTATATAGCACAGTTTAAAAACAGAGGTTGCCAAAGTGCTTCACAATGAACATAACATTATAATAAAATATAATATTACACGAATAGATAAAAAAAGCACACATAAGAATAAATACAAGGCACATAGAGGCTATGGACAGACAGTGAAAGCATACACATAGGTATGACACAGCTCAGACTGGTAAGCGAGGGAAAAGAGGTGGGTGTTAATGCAGCGTCTTGTCAGATTAATTGTTAACAACCGACGCGGCTGTGTTGCATATTTCTACCCTGCTACCTGCGGCTGGACACTAATTATTCTCAACCCCTGCTGATGTTAAGCTACACGGCTTTGCAGGTTTGAAAGTGTAAGAGGAATATCATTAGTTATCCAGCGTTGGCACTTCCTTCACTTAGAAACACTGGATGAGATGTGTTTCTATCGCCGTAAACGGAAGCAAAAGTGTATTTTTAACAAACCGCGCACACGGCTTTTAATGCTGATTTGTTCAACACATTTGTATTTCTGCTGAGCTGGCAATTATATGTAACAGAATGTCGAGCCATTGCACTTTGGATGAGCTGAATAGTGCTTTACGGTAAGGACCAACAGGGTTTGTATGCAGAGCTTATTCATGTCACTACAACTGGATATTATTGGCACTTTGATGATGTCAGACGATGCTGCATATTTCATAGGTCATTTCAAAGTATATATATACCCCATGCGCTCGTTTTCCTCTACTGCTCAGGGAAGTGGTATACGATCTTATCCGAAGTTCATCTTTCTTTTCTAAACACTTTGCCCTTTTTGCTCCAGAGCCACAAAGCAGAACAAGCACTCTCTGGAGCCCGCATTTACACTCGTGGGCACTTGAGACCGCAGCGGAAGAGGAGTAAATATTGATATGGTAAACCCATTTGATTTGACTTTACACAGATGTTGTTGGATTTTCGATGCTGAGGCAAATGTTCACGAGAGCAGCTTCTGTTTGCACGGCTTATCCCGGGATGTGTCGTGTATTATGTTCTTATGACGGCAGCTCCATAAGCAGTCTATAAATGGAACTTCTTCTATTCTCAAGCTTTCATTTAAAGAAAATCAATCTCATAAATAAACATTGCCGTTCGAGCGCTTTAATTAAAGCGGTAAGTGGCTCGCTGCTATTCCCCGAGGTGTGTGTATCCCAAGACGGCAGAATCATTTACAGCGGAGCCACATATCGGGCGTTTCTCCCCTCGAGTGAGTTTTCCCACGATGACAGCGAACTGCGGCGTGAAGCCAAAATTAGATTTTCAAAGACGACGTCCACGGGCGGGTTCCAGCTTGCTCTCGAAACAAATTGCCGATCGTAGAAAGAATGGTTCGCAGAGAAGGACTTTGAAGTACAAAACGGCTGTTATCAACTTTTGCCAGCTGTTTTGAAAAGACAACGCGTCGCTGTGTTGCTTTTTAGGTATTTCAAAATTGCTTTCCGTTCATGCGAATCCCCCGGTATTCAGATTCTACCCGTACGACAAGTCGATGTGCCGTCCGGACAAAGTCAGAGCAGAAGAAACTTTGGTAACACCGTTATATTAATGTACACAAATTAACCATCAGCTAGTTGCTAATTAGCATGCATATCAGCAGTATATTGGCTCTTTATTAGTCGTTATAAAATACTCAGTAATGCCTCATTCTGCATGACCGTATTCTACAAGAAATAAGCCGTTAGTTTTTCCTCAATAACCCTCTAATTAGTGGCTGATTCATTGCAAGTAAGGTTGTACATGAGTTTGGGTCTTAATATGCTCAATAAGGGCCAGGCGGCACAAGAATAGTAATTCTCCCTTAATAGCACTTAACAAACTATGATTTATTCTTATGTAACAAGACATGAAACTACAAGTGTTAATTGTGTCGAACTCAACATGAGGTATTTCTATTTTAAGAATAGTTCCCTATTCTAAAGTGAAGTCTTGTTCATAACTTTGAGCATGGTACACCTGGAGTACTGCCATTTTTATCGCTATCTCCGACTTTATTTTTGTACTCTATTTTATATTTTATTTTTTGATTTCTTATTATTATTACAATTATTTGTCTTTTATTATCTCAAGCGTATCAGTATCCCTTGTTGTGAAGCACTTCGAGATTTGTCTTGGCAGATGAGAAGCGCTATATAAATTAAATATATTATTATTATTATTATTATAACCAACTCGTCCAGTACACACCTTATCTAACCCGATCAAACCAGCCCTTCGTCAGCGAGGGAAGACGCTTGCCTTTGGCTTTCATGTCCTCTCTGTTGGCCTTGTTATCGACGGTAACATTTGTTGCACACTTCTTGGCCAATGAAAGCAGGGCGTCTATTGCAGGATCAAACGTGAGGGTCTCGATGTGTCTGGGTCCACAATCCTGAGCTCTGCAATTGGAGCGGTCCGTCTTTACGGTTCCCCGGGTTAAGGGAACAATAACGAAACTTTCTTCCCTGACGCCTCTTGTTCGCATTACCCTTTAAACAGGACTCGTTATGAAGGCTGACGGATCAAAGCTGCACTCTCCATCTTCAGCTCTTAAGGTAAACAGCAGAGACATTTTCCTCTGGTTTTCTAATGCGGGAGAAAAAGCCATTTCAACGAGCATAAGATAAGTGTAAGTGAGTGTGCCGAGCAAAGACTCTCATCTCGCTAATACATGTAAATGGGGTGTTTAAGACGGGGTGGTGAGGTTCTTTTCACGCCGTCAGGCCGAACTCACAGCTTTCTGAGTGGTTATATATATTACAATCTTCCTGCGAGAAAAAGCATGATCCTATCTCCTGACTTAAGTCAAAAGTACTAATACTGTACTGTAACAAATACTCATTGCATTGAGAATAGTACTTACGTGTGAACAGGAAAATGTATTTAAAGTATTGGGAGAAAAATGATTCTAATAAAATCTAAATATCTCATGAGAAAAGCAGAACATCTTGAGAAGCTGAATGCGTGAAATGTTTCTTACCTAAACGCGACTTAACAAAGTAGCCGCAAATTATTCCTTTGTTAGGCACTTAAAGGCACGCCTCATATCCCACTATTTCACTTCCTGTTTCTAAAGTGCTGATTTAAAGCTTTAAAGAGGGAGGGGGCGGAGCTTATGCGGGACCCGGCAGCTACCGTCTAAACTAAATGCTGCCGTGATGAAACGCCATATCATGGATTATCAAGGCTCTGAAACAGTCTGGAGCTCAAAGGCTTCCTCTCTCCCCGGTTATTCCACAAGGTGAGTTCCTTTCTACTTCCTGCTTCTTCACACACATGCTCTCCAGCACAGGTTAGCTCTGAGTGTTAGCATGCTAATGTAAACACCGACCATATTACGTCCAAAACAGTCGGGCATTGTTTCTGATGGCAACGTTTCTGATTGGCCCGTGGGTCCACATTTCAGATGTTACGTCATATCGGACGTAAATCTGGATCAGCTCCGTTGTTCCCCGTTTTTAGAGATGTGGGTACGGAGGAAAAGAGAGAGGGTTGCGTGAGTTCCCCGACACACCGGGGACACATGTTGATGTATAAGAGACATCACAAAGTGCATTTTGCATGATAGGTCCCCTTTAATATATAATATTGGATGGCATCATATTACACAAGTTCTTCCTAAGTGATGTGTGTCAAAATGTCATAGTATCAACATTCAAAAGTACGATGGTAGTACTGGCACAGAAAGAGAGTACTCAGGTACAAGTACCTCAAATGTGTACTTAATTACTTTCCACCACTGATGGTACGTGACAGAAAATGATGGACCCCCCCCCTGGCTGCAGGACAACGTGATTATTGCACCAATCTGCACTTTCCCCCGGTGTGAATTCAGCGTGATATTATTGGCTACAGTTTCAACAATTCAATTAACACTTCCATGGAGATGAATCAGAGACAGGGCCCCACCACACACACACACACACACACACACACACACACACACACCTTTCTGGTCCACACTGCAGCCAGAAAGATTCATTATGGTCCGCCTTAATCAGTTTTCAACATCATGGCACATGGAAGTAGTGTTAGTCGGGAGCCGGCTGGATTTAATTAAGGGGCTTCACTTGATCTTTAATCTGTTGAAGCCCAGATTACCGATAACGCCGTTTCCTTTACGTCATGCCGCCACTTGAAGGAACATTATTTGACATATTTGAATGCCATGACAGGCACAAGTAGATTGCTAATGCAGAGTTATAGATCGAGGGTTAGATATGGAGGGGTGGAAATTAGACGCACGAACTGGATTCTTCTTCCGTTAAGTTTCTCCACGGCATTTGGGGTTAATTAGTTTTGAGAGGTGTTGCCGTGTCATGCCAACACCTTATGTGTTAGAATAGTTCCTAATTGGCTAAGTACGATGCTTCTATTTTCTCCGTGCGGTGATACGATGTGACGAATGGCGCCGTCATATAAATACAAGTAAGCCAGATGAATTCATCACGGGAGCATAAAGGCATTTGGCCGTGTGTGTGTTATCGTGCAGGATGTGTCATCGGTCTGACTGCACGACATGTGGCTTCACTTCCGTTGGGTGGTTCCCGGTTATCATACACTCAAGACTACCGGTGCATTCAAGGGTTACAGTGCAGCGCTGTGATCGGCCCTCGTGAGGAAAGGGATGCGTGAGGGGTAAAGGTGTGGCCGCTGATAACGGGGATCATTGATTGTTCGAGGGTTTCCACGCTCACGGCTGGCCGAGTTTGGAGATGGATATCGGAGGAATGTGTTCGAGAGTTTCTCCGAGCAGCTCAGGCAATTAAACCGAAGAAAAAGTCTGAGACCCTGCGGCGACGAATGACCTCGCTTAGACGTCATCCGGGCCAGACACGCATTTTAGATTTATGACTGTTACATAATACATACTCATTGTAGCAGCCAGTTCCTTAGATTATATTATCTTAGTTACAGAGTACATAGCCTGACATTCTGTGGTGTATATATTTAATTTGAGTGCAGGTCGAGGTGCTGCAGCCTTCTGGTGCGGCTGACTGAAGCAAAACCGTTCTTAGACCGTGCTGGTTGGGAGCGTCACAGCTTGGTTCTGTATTGTGCTTTAGCATTGAAGTATCAGTTTATAGGACAAATACCGTACTTTTCGGACTATAAGCCGCGACTTTTTTCCCCATTTCTTGTGTACAGCTAACGGCCACTAGGGAACCTCCTACATCTATGGATTTCACAGGTAAAATTAACCACCTTTAACTCTACGGGCTCTAGGACCGGTCCGCGCCCGCCACCTCTAAGCGGCGGGCTCCAGCAGGAAAAGCTGGAGGCCGGAAAAGAGTGAGACAGGTAGCGTGCCAAAGTAAAAGTGGAACCGAGAGACAGAACGAGAGCAAGACAGACGGACACTGTAGCTGCTGCGGCTTATATGCAGGTGCGCTTTTCTAGTCCGGAAAGTACGGTATATGCATTTACTTCTTTTCTTGCCCTAACTTTTTTTTTATTTTTTCAGTTTTCATTAGTTTTCTTTATTTTGTTGTATTCCTTAATTTCTATACGTTTCTGACGAAATAAGTGCCATTATTATATTGATGCTAATGATGATGCACGGGAGGGCTACTCCCCATAAGCTTCAGCCCTCCCGCTTCTACTAATTTTGTTCATTTGTGTGTATGAATTATACATTTTTGTTTTTGTATGATTTTAGTAGAATTAAAAAAAAAAAAAAAAACTTGAGTAAAGAAGTTTAGTCAGTACTTCTACTTTCACCAGAGTATTTTTAAACACGAGTATCTGTACTTCTACTTGAGGAAAGGATGTGTGTACTTTTGCCATCTCTATTAGAGCCGCGTGGACGTACTGGGTTTGATAGGAACAGTTTACTGCAGGGGAGTGTTTCCCCTCGTGCTGATGTGGGGATGAGAGTGAAGATAACGGTGGCAGAAGGTTATCTTCGACGGGAGTGACGTGTGCAAACACAGGAGAGTCCCATCCCATTGCCTCCATCTTCCTAGTCCGAAAAGTACGGTAGTTTGTTTATTTATTTTTGCCTTTTGTGGAATAAACTACTTTTCAATCGCATCCGGACATTTATATTTCTTCTCTCAACTACTTTCGCCGGTCAGCGCCACGAGTGAATCACAAACAAAGGACACCACACTCATGTTTAAATTGTTCGCCTGCCTTTCAAGTACGCACTATGTGTTATTGACGGGTTTGAATCTGTACTTCTGGATACATTCAGGACGTACAGTAACGCATCGTTGGCCAATTGTAATGATGACGTAGTTCAAGTCTTTAAATGAAAACATAATTCTACAATTGCATTGTAGTTGTTCACGTTTGAGTACACTCATGAGTGCACTCGTTCGTTTGCAGTCGTACCGCCACAGTGTGCAAGAGACGACATTCAACACAAAGTCACTTTTATGTATGCAAGCACCTTAAAGTTCAAATGGAAATGCATTGCCCTAACTATTTTAAAAGTAAAAAATACACTTGCTACTAAATGCTATTGTGGAATAACGTTTGACCTTTACAGTATGTATTATTTGTGCTCTGAGGGCTTCCTTAGCTTCTGTCTCATTCCGTTTAAAGTCCATCTATAGAACGTAAGACATCGTAGTGTATCCGAGACATGGACGTATAAACCCTCTCACTCCGAGTCATCGACAGCTTCCACTTTTAGCCGAAAACGGATCAAACCTTAATCCCAAAGCATCAGGAATGCCATGGAGGCCGTGCAATGCTCGACTTCCTTCCTTTCCTCTTCCCCTCCCTCCCTGTGCCAGCTGAAGGATGCTAGGGCAGTTGGGCGGTTGCCAGCAGACATCAAAGACCCTTCCTCAGATGCATCCATCTGTCTTGGCCTCTGCTCCCCTGCCTCTGATGTACACACAGTCAGAAGATCACACAATGCCGCAGCACCGATACACCCCTGGCCATTACGTCCGGCCCCTGCAGGAAGTGACGAGCATCAGATTACTCGTCACCGTGTTCTCCGCAGAGCATCAATCACTGCAGTGAACTGTTCTATATCATGGCTTTACCATTTCATACACCATTATCCAACCTCTTTGTCAATACTCTGCAAGGCGAACTGTCCAACGTGTCTTCGAGGGTTGAATATATCAGTCGGCATCGCCCACCATGTTATACATCTGAGGAGGAGACGGACTTCTCCGGGCTGTTTTCCCTCTCTGCCAAGCGGAGGAGTGCACGCCGTCCAGAGGCCGTCTGTGGAGGATTGCTAAATAAGGCCAAAGACTTGACTCTGGATGCATATTTCACGAGGCTCAGTATTTGGTTTTTATCGTGTGCTTGTAAAGCATCCTCTTCTCAGAAATGTGTAGTGATGTAACGTGCGCGGGAAAAACATGAAATACCTGGAGGGAAAGTTCAGATTCCTGCACGCAGCCTGGCTCCAGAGTCCATGCTTTCTGCACTTCACCTGACCGTATTAAACACGGACTTGAGCCTGACCTTTATTACGCTTTGGGAAACATCCAGACGTAACTGATCCACTTTAGGCTGAACACCGTGTTCGGTGATGCTTTGTGACGAGGAAAAGTAGATCTGATCACTTCCTGCGCGGGCTCAACGTAAAGACATACGCTTTATTGTGGAGGCATGGACTTGAACCTGACCGTATTAAAGACATAGGATAACAGCCAGGTCTATTATAACTTGTTTACGCATTATGAAGCAGTATAACAACTCTACCGTCTACGCTTTGAAGCTATCTTACAGTAGCAGCCTCGGGTGATTGAATCAGGCGCAGTGAGGTCCAGATATGAAACCCTTAGTCTATGAATCAAGAGCTTAAAACAGACTTAGCTTGGCAGCCAGCAGGCGGTAAACATAAATAACAAATAAGAGCGTTAAAGTTGTTGTTAACACGATGACAAGAGGCATAGTTACTCGCGTTGGAATCCACAGTTCAGAGATGTAATCGGGGTTAGGGCATGCAGAGCCGGTAAATCAATCGGCACGCGCTCTTATGTATTCCTCAAACGTGCTAGAAACCAAGAAGCAGCCACTCAGAGTAGGCACAGACAGTCTCGCACTGGTTGCCGTGGTTTCCTGCAGAATTGTAAAACCCTTTCTTTACTTTAAGCATCAGGGAAGAAGGCGTACGACCTGGATCCTTTTGTTGACGCACTTGCTGGCAGTGAAGATCTGTTTAATAGTTACCCACCTTGATGTCTTTATCTAAAATACAATGTTTTGAAATCCAGCATTTATAGAAACATCAAGGACAAGCTACCAACCGACGTTTAACTAAGACGTGTGCCGTGAATGTTCTGATGTATGGAGATTAGTTCAAAGAGACATTGTGTTCTTCACTCTTGAATAGCATTCCTTCACGTCTTCGAAAGAACAAGCGGCTTTGTACTTTACGACGTCTGATGGCAATTAGTGTTCATTTCGTCAGCTATTTTTTTATTTAGTTTTAGTCTTGTGTTAAATGTTCTTTTTAGTTTTAGTCATATTTAGTCATCCTGTTTTTATTTAGTCAAGATTTAGTCGACTAAAAGTCTGAGCATTTGAGTCTACTTTTTGTCAATGAAAACCGTTGAGTCTTTTTTAGTCATCAGAACATTTCAGTCAAACTAGTCAAAACCAATCATTTGTCATTTTAGTATATAAATAAATAGGATTATATCTTGTCCTTATTTGATGAAACACAGGTTGAATGATTGAGCAGCTTTGCAGAGAGTATCAGGTGTGTGGTGTTTACCTGTGTTATGGCCACATTGCTTCCCTTCTGATGAAACAATGCATTCGCTTTTTCTCTCCGCCTCATTGTAGCGTAGAGATGTAACGTTATCTTTGATAATATTTCGTCTCCTCTTTTTTCATCAACGAAAGTAAAGAGAGATTTTGGCACAGTTTTTATTTAGTAAACTACATTTTCGTCTCGTCAGTTTTCGTCGACGATATTGCATGATGATTTCGTTACAGTTATTGTTTACTGCCGTCTCGTCATCGTCTCGTCTTCGTCTCGTCATCGTCTCGTCATCGTCATGGAAAAAAAGGTCGTTGACGAACATATTTCGTCATAGTTTTAGTCAACGAAATTAACACTACTGGCAATCTCTTCGGGAACAGGATGCAGCGATTAGTCGCATATAATACAAGAAGAAGAGGGATGACTGAAGTGATATCAACATGTGGAGGACGGGACCTTTAACCCAAAGCTAACATTGTGGTATCCTATCACAGCTATGCTATGACCACAAGACAGTAGTGATCGAAGACATGTTTCTACTTTAGTGCGAGCGGTCGATGCTGGATACAAATGTTGTTGAAGTTGAAATGTACAGTTTGCTTTGTTGTCAAAGCTTTTGGATTGCTCCACGTGTTGAATAATTCACCTGAAGCTAACGTTACTATTCAAATCTGCCAATCCTCGCTAGCAACCGTTAGCATACTTCCTCTGAATTAGGTGCGTGCCTCGCCTGCATGGTCCTCACTCTGCAACGAGTGCATCTGAGGTCGGATCTGTTTCTCTAAACGCGCTCCAGCAAAATGAGGATTATCATTTTTCGCTTACCAACACCTGGAGATGGCCTGCAGATAGCGAGCCATTCATCACTTTGATTTACTCCAGCAAAAGCACAGTCATGTTATTCTACTTTTCCTTTTCCTTTGTGCAGAGGCAGCCAGAGGTAGATGTTTGTTTACAGCATCAAAGCTATGTTCATTATCAGCAGTAAGCTCTGTTTCTCCGTGCCTACCCAGGACTTTCATTAGCTCTTGTTGAAGCTTCATCTCCATAATCTGTACCCCCCCCCCCAGGGAAACAGTCGAGTGCATTTGGCTTTTCATCAATGTTTTAGAGTAACTCCTGGGGTCAGTGCTGCAGTCGCTATTCAGTCCATTAGCAAGCAGTGAACATGTCTTAGTCGTCACGCAGGAAAGCAGCTTTTCAGTCGGGTTAACCCTTTAACTGCCAGCTCCACCATTTGGTAGAGCACATTTTGTGTCTTGATATCTTGTTTTAAAAAAAAAAAAAAAAAGGTTGAACTCCATCTGATTCAGCCAGCTCTACCCTTTGGTTGACATGCTATGCACAAACCAACCTCTAGATGTCACTGTGGTTCGAACAGAAAGCCCTTCAGCTAGCTTCCACGGAGGAAGTTGGCAATGCTAGAAATCACTGTTGAGGAAATCACTATTTTTGGTCAACTTTTGTAAAGTAGCCATATCCTTCTTGACATATTTTAGTGGCAGAGTACCGACTGAACATAATTAGATAACTTGATGCACAAAAAAAGTTTTAACAAGGGTGTAATTATTTTTTGGAAAATATGCTCAACCAACCGGTCGAATTGGCCTTTTATGGTAAGCTAGCAAATAACTTTTTCAGAGTTTCAGAGAAGTGTTCCAGTAAAATATGGTAAATAAACGGCTAGATTCATGGTAATATTACTAAATCTAGTCCTGCCTTATGAGTCTCAGAGCGAAGGAGGGATAATGATTTATATAGCACCATTCACCCCAAGGTTGCACACAGATGAGCGAGTTAGGCCAACACAGGATGGGTGTCAAACTCAAGGCCCGGGGGCCAAATCCGGCCCGCGACTTCATTGTATGTGGCCCGCAAGAGCTCGCAAAGAATATAATACGTTTATTATACGGTTACATGCCACTTTACAGAAGCACGTTGCCAATAAACTACATGTCCCACAATGCATCTCATTTTGTGACATGCGCACTGAAGAGACTTCTGCTTTCAGACGTAGTTAATTATGAAGCTTTTACCCTATCCGAAAATAATCCAATGCAGAGGCAATAATGTAATATAATACATTATTTTATATATATTATATATTTATATAGTCTTAAAGTTACAACTGGCCCTTTGAGTGCAACCATAAGGCTAATGCGGCCCACGATGAAATTGAGTTTGACAGTAAGATGGATTTTTTTTTTTTTACAATTATAATTTATTATCTTTTATGAATATATCTGGTTGTATATATTGCTAATTTTCCATAAAAGAAACATGTATTTGAGTTTGTGTTTTATTTGAGTTTGATGCGTACACATACTGTACTGTATATGATGATTGTTGAAAATGCACTTTTACCAAAGAAGGCCAGCTCGACCATTTGGTAGAGGCTCATAAAAACAAAACTGTGTGGTCAGTACAAAATAAAATTGTTTGTGGATATTTGATACAAAAAATGCAACAAATAATTTTTCCATAGTTTCCACATCAGCTAAGAGACGTAAACCCTTTCCTTCAAGTATCAGAACTCAGTTAATAACATTTTACAGGGTCCTACCAACGTGATCTGTGCATCGTACAATCCGACATAGTAGATACCAGCGGACGTAGATGTTGTCAGTATGGGTACAGTCCATATATTGCCGTTATGTGGGTGTCTGAAAACCCGTATTCGATTGTGGGGCATCACACTATAAAAACATGAACCGTGAATATGCTTTTGTGTGAAGCTTTTTCACAAGAGATTTCCTGCAATTCAGCCAAAAATCATCAAATAAAAGCTTGTTTTCGATACTTTTAGCCAAATAGTGGATTTACTGTCTTTTTGAATGTGAAGTGGACGTTGAGTCTGGAATGACGAGTGGATTTAGGAAAACAGCCATTTTAATGCAGCTTTTCCCAGTCTAGCTGTTGGGAATCAGCCCACATGTGCAGATGGTTGTGCTGTCTGAGCATCCTCCTGGCAGAAGGCCGGAAACGCCACACATTTCATCCTCGATACTGAAATCTAAAGTAGCTTAAAGTGTTTGAGATATCATAAAATAATGTAGTCGATTATATTACATTATTGCCTCTGAATTGGATTAGTATCGGATAGGATAATAACTTAGTCATTAACTACGTCTGAAAGCAGAAGTCTCTTCAGTGCGCACGTCACAAAACAAGATGCATTGTGGGACATGTAGTTTATGGGCAACCTGCTTCTGTGAAGTGGCATGTAACCGTATAATATTCTTTGCAAGCTCTTGCGGGGCCTCGTGAAATGAAGTCGCGGGCCGGATTTGGTTCGAACTTGCTACCCCCGTGATTCGAAGTCCAGCACACTACCCACTGAGCCACAGCCTCCCTCTCTCTGACCCAGAGGCCTGACACCTCGACACCTCATCACCGTTAAAGAGGACTCCTTTCCTTTCTATACCCCCTCACGTCGTCGAGGTGTCGGCACAGATGTGGAGACTCCTGACTCAGCACTTCTCCATTGCTCACCCATTCTAAATATTCTGCACCAGAGAAACTGCATGAATAAGAAACCCCCTCTGAACGTCTTCACCCCCTAGTTCACAACCTCCTCCTTCCTTCACTTTCACTTCATCTCCTTGTTTGTATTTAGTTGATTGTGTACAGTGTCGTCCCCTTTGGTCCCCTGTCACACACTTCAGTAAATGGAGCAGCTTTACGACATGGTTCGTTCCAGCTGGAGATAACAGACGCCCTTAAAAATCACAACACATCAATCAATCAATGTTTATTTATAGCCCGATATCACAAATGATTTGTCTCAGTGGACTTCACAGTTTGTCCTCAGACCCTCTGTCCTTAGACCCTCTGTCCTCAGGACCATCTGTCCTTAGACCCTCTGTCCTCACACCCTCTGTCCTCAGACCCTCTGTCCTCAGACCCTCTGTCCTCAGACCCTCTGTCCTCAGACCCTCTGTCCTTAGACCCTCTGTCCTCAGACCCTCTGTCCTCAGACCCTCTGTCCTCACACCTTCTGTCCTCAGACCCTCTGTCCTCAGAGGAAATTATCATCTCTTGTTACATCTCGCTGCACAAAAAACACATGTAGCTGCCACGGGTTTGGACTTGTGAATCCATAAGGCACGACCCAACCTTTGTGTATTCTTCGTGCGGGGTATATATTTGAGTTTTGGGCCAGAATGAACGGCCTCTCAATGATTTCAACTCCAGTGCTTTCCCAAAAAACATGATTAGCTTCGTCTGCAGTAATCACCTCGCGCTTGGCTCAGGCCGCGGTGCACGTTCTCCCTCAGCGCTCTCCGTCTCGCCTCTTTAGAAAGCATAATGATTTTTAACTAAGTAGCTAGTCTGCGTTGGAGGTATGGAGTCCTTGTTAGGACAGACAATACTAAAACATTACTTTGTACAATTAGCCTCGTGTCGTCCCCTCTGTCTCCTCGTTTCATTCCCGTCTCTACCATAAAGCCACAGGTGTCCTAAAACAGTATTAATAGTTAAAAATATACCAAGGTCTTGTATCCTTGCTCTGAATGTAGTTTTTCTGCCAAGGACGTGATATAATTATAACGAGGTAGCATAATGCCGTGAGGCCAACATGTACCAGTGTGTCTTTGAACTTTCACTTTGTTTTGATATCAACCCCACCTCCGTGAAGTTCTGCCACATAAAAGATATAAACACCTGGCCAATTACCTCCTCCGACAGTTTAGAGTCTCCAGGAGCGCACGCCGGTGGACTCGCGAGGCGGAAGGACCTGCTGTCGGCCGGTAATTAGAGCCGTTTGTTAACTCGGAGCAGGCTGCATTCGCACACCTCTCCCTCGATGACCACTAAGCGATTTGCTGTTAAGTGAAGCGAGGTACTTGAGTCGAGGCAGAGCGTGTCGTCTTCACTCGGTCCTCCCATCAATCTCCCATCTGCTCTCAGGAGGAGCACCAGTGCCGACCCTCGGGCTACTGCTGGTACTAAAGTACTAAACCTGAGCTGAGCGACCCATATGCTCAGGACGTTCTGCGGCTCCAAGCCACCGACTCTCATCCTGCTTTCTTACATCTCCCTCTTGAAAGGGTTTCCATCAGAGGTGGGGAGTAGTGGATCACAAATACTTTATTACTGTACTTGAGTAAATGTTTCAGTACACAAATACCTGTACTTTCTACTTCTCACATGTTGAACTCAAATACCTGTACTTTCTACTTCTTACATGTTGAACTCAAATACCTGTACTTTCTACTTCTCACATGTTGAACCCAAATACCTGTACTTTCTACTTCTCACATGTTGAACCCAAATACCTGTACTTTCTACTTCTTACATGTTGAACTCAAATACCTGTACTTTCTACTTCTTACATGTTGAACACAAATACCTGTACTTTCTACTTCTTACATGTTGAACTGAAATACCTGTACTTTCTACTTCTTACATGTTGAACTCAAATACCTGTACTTTCTACTTCTCTCATGTTGAACTCAAATACCTGTACTTTCTACTTCTCACATGTTGAACTCAAATACCTGTACTTTCTACTTCTCACATGTTGAACTCAAATACCTGTACTTTCTACTTCTTACATGTTGAACTCAAATACCTGTACTTTCTACTTCTCTCATGTTGAACTCAAATACCTGTACTTTCTACTTCTCACATGTTGAACTCAAATACCTGTACTTTCTACTTCTCACATGTTGAACTCAAATACCTGTACTTTCTACTTCTCACATGTTGAACTCAAATACCTGTACTTTCTACTTCTTACATGTTGAACTCAAATACCTGTACTTTCTACTTCTCACATGTTGAACTCAAATACCTGTACTTTCTACTTCTCTCATTTCCCAAACAGCTGGTTCCTTTAGTCTGAATGTGTGTTGGTGCGTGGTCATTATTCTTTAGAGTCACTGCGTGCCTATTGGTTGGAACACGATCCGTGTATCCATCACTTCCTGGTCTTCTCTAAAGAAGAGGGACCAATGGAAACGTTGTCATGTTGCCGTTGGTCACCATGGAAACATTCATTAGCTAACAATGACATTATTGTTCTATTGATATAAAGGGAGGTCAGGTACTCTTTAAAGCAGCTGCTAGTTATGGGTACTTTTTACTGAAGTACACTTCAAAGTTCTTTACTTTTACTAGAGTAAAGAAGTTTAGTCAGTACTTCTACTTTTACAGGAGTATTTTAAAACAGGAGTATCTGTACTTCTACTTGAGTAAAGGGTGTGTGTACTTCTACTTGAGTAAAGGGTGTGTGTACTTCTACTTGAGTAAAGGGTGTGTGTACTTCTACTTGAGTAAAGGATGTGTGTACTTCTACTTGAGTAAAGGATGTGTGTACTTCTACTTGAGTAAAGGATGTGTGTACTTCTACTTGAGTAAAGGATGTGTGTACTTCTAATTGAGTAAAGGATGTGTGTACTTCTACTTGAGTAAAGGATGTGTGTACTTCTACTTGAGTAAAGGATGTGTGTACTTCTACTTGAGTAAAGGGTGTGTGTACTTCTACTTGAGTAAAGGGTGTGTGTACTTCTACTTGAGTAAAGGGTGTGTGTACTTCTACTTGAGTAAAGGATGTGTGTACTTCTACTTGAGTAAAGGATGTGTGTACTTCTACTTGAGTAAAGGGTGTGTGTACTTCTACTTGAGTAAAGCGTGTGTGTACTTCTACTTGAGTAAAGGATGTGTGTACTTCTACTTGAGTAAAGGGTGTGTGTACTTCTACTTGAGTAAAGGATGTGTGTACTTGTACTTGAGTAAAGGATGTGTGTACTTCTACTTGAGTAAAGGGTGTGTGTACTTCTACTTGAGTAAAGGGTGTGTGTACTTCTACTTGAGTAAAGGGTGTGTGTACTTCTACTTGAGTAAAGGGTGTGTGTACTTCTACTTGAGTAAAGGATGTGTGTACTTGTACTTGAGTACAGGGTGTGTGTACTTCAGCCAACACTTGTTTACATGTTATTCAGGTTTATCTAGAAAGTGCCTGAAAGGATTTAGTAAAAAAAGGAAAGTTATAAATCATCAATGCAAAGCTTTTTTTGAAAGACGACATCTGGATGAAATATATTTTAGTGCAAGCAATTCACAAGCTGTGTTTTAACGGTAGATTAATGTAGGTTAATTAAAGTTTCACTCGGTCACACTGAAGCGTGTTTACTTTGCAGAACGCGGCGAGAAAGGGGACGAAGGAAAAACTCCCAGGTTAATTGAAAGATGAGCACGTCTTCAACATCTGGCGGTGAAGTTGTCAAATTCAATGAGGAAAGAGAAATGAAAGAATCGCCCCCGCGGGAGTATTCCAGCGGAGCGAGATGAACAACAACATCCCACTGGTGCGTCGCTCGATCAGCGGGGAGAGATGTCGTGTGATAGAGACGGAGACATGTTGGCTGAGTGGGAGGTTGGGTTTACATTCAGTTTGAGTTTTTGAACGCGCCTGTCAACTCGCAGCGAGGTTCGACTTCATCAGGGTCTTCCTCTGGGGCGGAAAGGCAACGTGAATGAGATCTGAATGTCCCGTGTTCATGACTTGAGAGCTGTGACTTATTGCTGCAGCTCGAGTTGAATCGGCGCAGAAAGCACCCGTCCTCTCTCCGTCTCCTTCCTGTTTGGTGATGCTAACGAATGCTAACGATAGCACATGGAATTCTCACCGGTCGTTCCAGATGAAGTCAGTGCCTCGCTTTGATTTGTGTTCGATGGCAGACATCCATATCCTCTCAGTCACCATGTCGTCCGTGTCTCTCCGTCACGTCCTCTCCTCGGCAGTACTCCTCAGCTACAGGTGAACCAGAAGCTGCTGACAGCTTTGATACAGATGCGACGCCATGCCGGGCCCAAGGCACACCGCTGAGGATTGATACCCCTCCTCTCCTCTTCCTCTCCATCATCCCAGCTTCCCCCCTCCTCCTCCTCCTCTCTCGTTGTGTGTGTCGTTTCCACTGGGAGGTGTCAGCCACCGCTTAGTACCCCCCTCGTACACTAATTGGGGGCAGAGGATGTGCAGATTGAGCCTTGATAGCTGCCTTCCCCTTTGCATGTGTCGCATCCTCCCTCCTGGGCCCCCTCACACACACTCCTCTTTCCACACACTCCCAAACACGCCACGCATCCACGCTCTGTCTCCCTCCCTGTCAACATGCAGCACAACAGTGGGCACACCGGTACGTGGGTTTAGGACCCGTCAGAGTACAGCTCTATTAGCCCCTGATTTCACCGTCTCTCTCGGACAATGTGCCGCTCGCTGATCAGATAACGATGATTGGATGACCGTTTTAGTTTCCACTTCATTTCACTGTAGATTGCATGAAATGATGAGCTGTTCTGTTTTGTTGTATGCTTTGAGGGTGTGAGGACCCCGGGAAGAAGAGCCAATGCTCATGCTAGTGCTAATGCGGATCCTAATAAAGACTTCCGCTTTGTTTCCCGAGGCCTTCTTGGGGTCACACGGTCTCGTGATCCAATTGTAATGACTCCTAACGAGCCATTACGTATTCCCGGCTAACGAGCATCCTTTGTGAAGGCAGTGCTGACGAGGTGTCTTCCCGACGTCTCGTTTTTCACGCCGACAAAAGAAAAGAGGGATGGCTCTCTCACTGGAAGGGTTAGTGGCGATGAGGATGAATAGTTTGCTCCGAGGCGAGAGAAGTGGGCTTGGTGTGCCCTGCAGCCTCACGAGGATCCATGCTGCACAGGCATCGACTCCGACGTAGTGCGGCAAAGCGTGGTTACACCTCGCTGTCGCCGAAGGAACACAGCAGAGTCGGAGCTGTGCTCGTGTCAGTGTTTCCTTTCTCACCCCCATGTACAACACCAGTTGTTGTTCTGATCCGCGGGACGGTGTGTTGACACTTTGACTGACAGGCGGTGCTGTCATGACTTCTCTCTATTTGCTTCCGTGCAGCTCTATTTCTCCAAGTGACAGGAAGTGCAGCCGGCTCAGAAAGGTGCCCCGGGGGGACGTGGATCTAAAGCACACAGAACCTCTACCCTGACGGAGTCGACTCTTTCAATTAGGAACACGTCTCTCCCGTGATATCAACAGCTGCTGCTCTATAGCGAGGCACACGGGGGATGCGTGCACAGACAATGCGACAGCTAAACAAAAGCTTAAAGGTGAAAGACACGTTAATCAACACGATGGGAAACAGCAGAAATCTGCACTTCCTGTTTCCTTAACGCCAAGCCGCGGACTTTAACTAATGCACACTTTCACAGCAGTAAAAACGATGTTCGAGATGCACGCAGGGTTATCAGGGCAACGAGACGCTTCACGAAGGCATTACATGTGTTTATCCGTACGCACGCGTTCAGTATGAAACGCTCCGTATCGACATGTCAGAGTATCCATGTGATTATACATCCGAGCCGATGGCAGGGATAATCCACGACGCCTCGGCTTGACTCTGCGTGTACGGATCTGTGATGTCTGATCCCACGCCCGCTGGACCTCCTTGTTTAACAGCCTGTAACGGAATAATCCACGCACGTCACTCGTCTCTTCAAACATGACAGCCGTGCGTCGAGGCAAAATGGAAATGTACGAATGCACTTACCACAAATCTGAAATTAAGCCGCTGCTGCGTCATGACGTCAGCGTCTACGTGCCTGCTTCATTGGAGCGTTGCTGGCGTTGCTCGCTTCAAAAGTTGAGCAATGTTCGCCTTTTGACGCCTCGACGGAGGCGTCAGCCAATCGAATCATATGCCAGTACAAGCTCTAGCCAATCAAACCGCGTGCTTGTGGGTCAGGGGCGGGAGATGCATGTGATTGGTTGTTGGTCGAGTGTCAGACACGCCCGCCGGCAAGCGTCAACGCACGCCTCCGTGTGGACGGGCCGCAAGAGAGACGTAAGCGACGCCGCCTCTTAGCTCCGAAGCTCTTGCCTCTAGACCGACAATTCTTTGGAGCTGGAAGTGAACCGGATTCCATTCATTATCTTCTAGCCAAAGGATGGACAACAATCAAAGTCGAATCTCAAAGAATACAAACTAAATATGCATCGTTACAAGCACACGGGATGTTGGATGTTCTGCTGAGTAATGTTTTCTTATCGGATATTTATTTCAGCCCACGTTATCTTTTGGCGATGCGCTGTGTTGTGATACCGGATGCTTTGGGGGAACCAATAAGCTGCTAATGTCTGATTCGTGCACGCTTTGCCCCCGTTGCGTTAAATACTGATGCATATCTGTAGAAGCAGAATAAAGCCAGGGCTCCAGGGAAGGCGACGTGAGCCTGCCATGTGGTAAATATAACCACGTTGCCAAATGGGTCATTTTAGAGGACGTGTTTTCGTGCTACCCGTGAGGCCAACATGGCAACAGACGTCTAATCCTGTCAACGTTTGCTTTATATTCATATCTTGAGGTGTTTTGAGTCCACACTGCCCACAGCAAACCTCTTCTGCTTTGAAATCCATCTAGAAGATTATTCCCTGATCTGAATTACATTACTAAGTCCCAGTTTCTCGAGTCCATGTCCAGATGTCGGAGTGGAAAGTGTTCCCTCTGACAGGTGAGAGCTTTCATCGCCTCTATTGATCTCTGTATCGGGAGCCTCTCCCGCGGGGAGTGAATTAGAAAAAGCTTCGATCCTTGAAGCACAAACTACACACACATGTCCTTCAGCACATACAGAGGGAGGCTTGCGGAGTGAAGATAGTGGCGCAGGCGGCCATGGAGTGGCAGAGATAATGGCCGCCGCCTGGCAGCCCACTGGGCCGTGACGAGACACACAGATCTGCTCCTCCCAAAGCGCTCCCTCTCTCTGCGCTGACCAGATAGTGCAGAGGACGAGCCGAGCCGTGTGCTGTGGACTCAGGGAGTGACTCTGCAGAGGTGGGAAGGAGTCGAGTGCAACTACTGGAAACCTGACTTTATCCAACGTTCAGGTTTGTGTTCCTGAAATGTATTACAATTATTTAATTAGATAATGGCTCGTTTGCATATTTAAACATGCTATTTCAGAACACTTGTAATACAAAAAACAATTGTCTTAATGGAAGTAATTAACTGGAGAAATGTCTTTAAGTTAAAATCATTACCCTATTCACCTGTACTTTACTCCACGACGACTTCTTACTTTGACTTCTCACATGTTGAACTCAAATACCTGTACTTTCTACTTCTCTCATGTTGAACTCAAATACCTGTACTTTCTACTTCTCACATGTTGAACTCAAATACCTGTACTTTCTACTTCTCACATGTTGAACTCAAATACCTGTACTTTCTACTTCTCACATGTTGAACTCAAATACGATCGAGAACGATTGAGGGGTTTCTTTGTGATGTGATTGGCTCAAATCACATCACAAAATCCGCTAAACTGTTTTTAATTGATAATTGATGAGTCATTGAGCCCGCTCTGACGCGGTGGCCTCTCCTTCCATATTGTTTAATTCCGACCAATTTCCCGTGGAGTCCAATTAGTCAATTAACCCAGAAAGTGAGCATGGAGGAATGAACCATTATCTAGTGAGCTTCACTGGCTGCTTGTGTCGGTTTCCTGCTTGGCAACAGAGTGAAGATATGTCACACACACACACACACACACACACACACACACACCACAGCTCAGAACTACAAACGAAAGCTGACAGGGGGAAACATATTCCGTATGATAATCAGGCAGCGCCGCATCATTCTGTCTGCAGACTGAAGTCGTACAGTATGCGTGGAATTTGAACATCATTTTGGAAACTGCCACTTTCCAGATGGCGAACACATACTGACATCTACAGTAAAGCAGGATGTGATATACATCAAGTGTCTCCTTAAACAGATACAGATAGCTGGACGCTGTAAGTAAATAGTGTGCGTTGGTGTAGACGTGGATTAATTCACATCGACAGCAGCAGTGGAGTGCACGTGGGATGGACTGGAACTCCGTGTTCACTGTAATGCAGGAACACGTGACGCAATGCTTCAGTGGTTACTGCCAAAGCCACAGGTCGTTGCAGAGACGTTGGGGGAAGGCGTTTCTGTATCGGAGGGGGATTTTAGGAGTGTGCTCGCGGGGGGGGAAATGCCCCTTTCTGCTGGGAAGACACATCTGCCTCCAGACAGAAGATGGAGAGGGCGAATCTGGTGTCCAAAACAACAGGAGGGCTTCCATGATGGATGGCACTCCGGATAATAGTTTGTTGGCATCGGGACGGACGGGCGAAGTGTCGTCTAGCACTGTTGGAAAGTTCCCCCTACTCTAAATGGTAATGCCTCCCTAGGGCAGTGTGTGTGTGTGTGTGTGTTGGTGTGGGTGTGTGTGTGTGGTGGCCTAGCATTACTATACTTGTGGGGACCTATATCTGTGGGGACTCGCCTCCCTTATGGGGACAACATGGGGAATCATTAATTTTAGGGTGAAGACCTGATTTAGGGTAAGGGTTAAGGTTAGGATCAGTCTCCCGGAAAGTCCCCTGAAGTGATGTGTGTGTGTGTGTGTGTGTGTGTGTGTGTGTGTGTGTGTGTGTGTGTGTGTGTGTGTGTGTGTGTGTGTGTGTGTGTGTGTGTGTGTGTGTGTGTGTGTGTGTGTGTGTGTGTGTGTGTGTGTGTGTGTGTGTGTGTGTGTGTGTGTGTGTGTGTGTGTGTGTGTGTGTGTGTGTGTGTGTGTGTGTGTGTGTGTGTGTGTGTTAGGCATGTGTTGGTTAAGGTTAGGATAAGTCTCCAGGAAATGCATGTAAGTCAATGTAATGTCCCCTGAAGTGATGTATACATGGTGTGTGTGTGTGTGTGTGTGTGTGTGTGTGTGAGCAGCTGCGTCCCTAGCGTTCAGCCGGCGGTCGCTTCACCCAATCGAACTGGATCTCACGCACTATCGATCCAATCAGATCGGCCGTCAAGCTCCATTGAGAGAATCAGATCGTACACGGCGAGATGTCGACGTCGCTGGCACAAATGTTGGCAACTCCAACATGTAAAGAGACGGTTTCTACATCTTCTCATCGCTGTTCCTCTTCCCCACGAGCCCCCCCCCCCCGTCTCCTCGGTGTGAGCGGACATGCCCCATGATCTGCTTTAATGGGACTTTAACGAGACGCTGTCAGAACGGAACGAGTCATTAACATGTTCATGTCGGTGGCATCTGCGGGGCGTCGATGGCACACTCGCACAGAGATTAACGAGGAATATGTCAATTTAACAAACCCGTCCATCAGTGGAAGTCCACCTGCTTTGCCGTCTGTCTTTCTACCTCTAATCAAAGGGTATTGAACAGTTTTCACAAACAATTTGGCGGTTTGAAGTTTGTCAAAAATCATAATCTCGATTATTTGGGTCAATAATTGTAATTGCGATTTTTCATTGACTTTGAAAACATCCATTTATTGTGAACAGTATGTTTTTAACAGTTGATTACCGTGAACTTTAAGAACTTTATTTCGTTGTTTTCGCAAGCCGTCATCGCGATTAAAACACGATTAATTGAGCTGCCCTACTTTGAATCCTCCTTGAAGTCCACCCGCTAACGACTTGTGGATATTGAGAGTGAATCCTTGCAGATGGGTTAAAGACGTGTTGAAAAGCCTTAAACATGTGGCATATTTAAGCCTCGTCGTGTTGTAATCTGGAAATAAATCACACGGTCCTTAGGGATGAACGCAAACCTCCAGATCCAACTTAACCCAGTAAAACGTGATGATGAAACTCGGATAGTAAAAGGCGGATAACGTTGTGTAACAGGAAGCAGTCTCA
This sequence comes from Chaenocephalus aceratus, assembly GCA_023974075.1. Lineage (NCBI taxonomy): Eukaryota > Metazoa > Chordata > Actinopteri > Perciformes > Channichthyidae > Chaenocephalus > Chaenocephalus aceratus. The sequence continues at coordinate 32,005 of JAMFTG010000207.1, forward strand.
CAGGCGTCCCCTTCACTTTTAATATCCAGATACACATGTTGCAGCCAAGAGAGCGGGTTGGTCCGTATCTCCCTAATATGTCCCGTCGTTCGGGTAAAGAACGATGTCTGAGTGCAGGTGATTATATGTGTGTCTGTGTCCCAGCTCTCCACACTCAAGGACTTCACATTTCTGTTTCTTTGACCGCCACCGCGCGTACAACTTCCACACATTCACTGAGCTTTCTGAACTGTGAAGCGTGGAGAACTGAAGAGAGAGGCCCACTCAGGTAATGATTCATCATTCGGCACGACTCGCGGCTAATGGCTAGTGGGGAGCGTTAGCATTTCAAAACAAGGTCACAGCGGTCTGCTTCTGAGAAAAACCCTCCATCGGGAGCATGTGATGTATGCGTCAGCGCTGCCCTACAGGATGGGTTTCTTCCTGCCTCGGCTGGAATGACTGGCGTTCATTTGGCCTCATCACCTCCTCCCTATGACAGAGGGAAAAAACCCAATTAAACTAGTCAATTAGTCCTCCGCCGACCCTTAGCACTCCAGGAAACATGACCAAGTGCCATCAAATACTGGGACTTTTAAATTAACAACCAGAGTTTAATAAGGAAGGTGACATCTCGAATGAAATACAGTCACTATTTATCTTTGTTTAAGCCGGCGTCCTCTGGTTTAACCTCTCTCCGTGAAGTATAGGTGTACTCCAGCGTGTATTAGTACATGTAGTAGGGCTGCTCAATTCATCGTATTTTAATCGCGATTACGATTATGGCTTGCAACGATTACGAAAACAACGTAATCGAAATAAAACGATTTTTTTTTTTTTAATTTTTTTTTTTTAGGTGTTTCAGATGAATTATACTTAAAGTTCAGGGTAATCAACTGTTCAACATTTCTTTCTCCAATAATTCGATGTTTTCAAAGTCAATGGATAATTTAAAGGTGGGGTAGGTAAGTTTGAGAAACCGGCTCGAGATACACGTTTTGTTATCTTCCATGGAATGCTCTTAACATCCCGATAGCGATGAATATCTGAAGTACTTTGACAAAAAATCCATAAAAAATGTCATCTGTGGAAGCCGTGATACTGTGAGAAGTACAACCAATCGACAGGATTGCCGCCCTGTCTGTCAGCCTTCCATCTCGTGCACGCACAAATGTATCTCGTGCCCTCATTGGGCGTGCCGTCATTGGGCGTGCATTGCAGCAGTACTTCGATGTTCCAGTTATCCGTCTTCGTGCATTGTGCTTCTGTGTGTGGTCGTTAAACAGCTGATTGTGCCATCTGTCAGAGGTTGTCTACTAAAAAACACCCATGCGTGCTCGTGAGGATTCTTTAAAGGTCTCCTATTACCCATTCTATTTCTGAAACAGCATGGAGCTCAAAGGCGAGATCCTTTCTTTACTTCCTGCTTCTTCACACACATGCTCTCCAGTACAAGTTAGCTCTGAGTGTTAGCATGCTAATGTGAACACAGACCATATTACGTCCAAAACTCGTCGCGCATCGTTTCTGATAGCGATGTTTCTGATAGCGATGTTTCTGATAGCGATGTTTCTGATGGCGATGTTTCAGCGATGTTTCTGATAGCGATGTTTTCAGCGACGTTACTGATAGCGACGTTTCTGATAGCGACGTTTCAGCGATGTTTCTGATAGCGATGTTTCAGCGACGTTACTGATAGCGACGTTTCTGATAGCGACGTTTCTGATAGCGACGTTACTGATAGCGACGTTTCTGATAGCGACGTTTCTGATAGCGATGTTTCAGCGACGTTTCTGATAGCGACGTTTCTGATAGCGATGTTTTAGCGATGTTTCTGATAGCGATGTTTCAGCGACGTTACTGATAGCGACGTTTCTGATAGCGACGTTTCTGATAGCGACGTTTCTGATAGCGATGTTTCAGCGACGTTTCTGATAGCGACGTTTCTGATAGCGATGTTTTAGCGATGTTTCTGATAGCGATGTTTCAGCGATGTTTCTGATAGCGATGTTTCAGCGATGTTTCTGATAGCGATGTTTCAGCGATGTTTCTGATAGCGACGTTTCAGCGATGTTTCAGCAATGTTTCTGATAGCGATGTTTCTGATTGGCCCGTGGGTGCAAAGCCCGCCCACATTTTAGTAATGTCGTCATGACGCAGCAAATCTGGATCAGCTCCGTTGAAGCCCCGTTTTTAGAGATGTGGGTACGGAGGAGAAGAGAGAGGGTTGTGTTTTCTGACACGGTGTGAGTCTCCCGACACACCGGGGACGCATGTTGATGTATAAGAGACATCAAAAAGTGCATTTTGCATGATAGGAGAGCTTTAAATGCGCACTGTGACATGAGGAAGACGAAGAAGACGAGGCCAGGTGGGGCTTTCTGAGCAGATGGGTAGGTCACTGCAGGCAGGTGGTCATACATGTTGAAGGGAATGTTTTCCACCACTTCTTTACCCTTTAACCTTCTCTCCCTTTCTTTCTCCATTCTATTGATTCCTTTCCCACCTTCCTTCACCACCCACATGTCCATTATCTTCCTTATTTTGAAGTTAACCTTTTGCAGAGGGACTATTCCAGCCTCCTCGACACACGTGGTAGACATCAATCAGAGAGCTCGCAGCGCTTCAAAAAGATCACTCCGTGTCAGAGTTACTTTTCATCTTCACCGCTAATAACGTCACGTAATGTCCACTTTCAAATTAGTGCTCTCAGGGAGAAAGTCGTCCTGCTTAGAAGTCCTCTTCATGCTTATGCCACAAAGGAAATGAGAAAATGCATCAGTTCGGTTTGCTTTTAGGGATGGATCATTTACTCGGCAATAAGCGAACGTATTAGCCTGATGTTTGCAGGCGAACGTGACACATGTCTCAGGGCTTTCTCTCTGACGTCGACACATTCGAGATGTTTTGTCAGTGATGTGAAAAGATACTTTTCTCACGCTGTCGGCGCCGATGTGTCATCCCAAAGATAACTAAGCGTTTTCTCTCGCTGCGAATCTTGTTTTAAACACGGCGGATAAAAGAAAAGCTGGAGGCGGTCTCCGTCATAATCACACTTACAATGTCTGCAATATTAATAACAGGTTTATCTGTGATGTAACAAACACAACAAGTGAGAAATGAGTCCATGGGGAATTCTCTTTTGTACTATTTCCCTTTGATTTGAATGCTCGAAAGACTGTTCGTAATACTTCATGTTTAAAATCCATTTATCCCACTCCAAAACACCTTGGCAATTTAATTCCTGTGGTTATTGTTTCCTGACAAATTGTCACATTGACTCTTTAAGATGAACTAATGAGTAGCCACTTGTATTATGACTGTTTAAGCCTTTTAAAGGGGCCCTATCATATCGGGTTCATATTTGTATTGTATGTCTACTATGACATGCTTACATGTTCAAAAAGGTCTTTATTTTTCTCTGTGGAAAGAAACACCTGGAGGGAATATCCTGTCTTTTAGCCTTTGCAGACCATTTACATGCACACAAACCCGTAGAACACACTATAGGAAGCCTGGAAAAGCATATTAGGTCCCCTTAAGGTCACTATCTGCATAGCAATATCAAACTAATCTGTTTTCATCCTGCAATATAAACCATAGCACTTTACATCAGAAATGTGAGACGCTTTGACTCCATTGTTGCCTCTGTGACTTCGTAAAGTTCATCTAATATTGACCACAGTCTCCCCGCGGCACGATACATCCACTTTGATCATTTCCTTTGATCATTGTGTCTGCTTGGTACTTTTTAAAAAGACAAACTAGACGCATTACAGCTGACATGTGCATCGGTCCTCTTTGAAGCAGCTGGGAAAACATCATTTGTAGTTTCAAAAACAAGTGCAAAATGCTCATTTGTCTGAGGACATTGCAATCGCATGGAATCCACAAGGAATCCAAGACCCACAAGCGAGACGGCTTATTTCCCGTTCCCTTGAAATGCTCGGATGTTTAAACGGTTGCCAGCGAACCTGAAAACGGCACGAGTGCTGAACGAGGCTCTGCTGACACAGAAAGTGAAACGCCAGGCTGGACGAGAGCGACTCCAGCCTGATGGAGCCGTAGCCGACAGCGCTGTCCAGCCCAGAGAGGGATAAATAAAGCACGAGACAATAGAGTCACTCTCCATGGACTTCAGCCTCTGGGCGACGCTCCAGCCACACCGGCCACTCGCTCCAGCCACACCGGCCACTCGCTCCAGCCACACCGGCCACTCGGCCACTCGCTCCAGCCACACCGGCCACTCGCTCCAGCCACACCGGCCACTCGCTCCAGCCATACCGGCCACTCGCTCCAGCCACACCGGCCACTCGCTCCAGCCACACCGGCCACTCGCTCCAGCCATACCGGCCACTCGCTCCAGCCACACCGGCCACTCGCTCCAGCCACACCGGCCACTCGGCCACTCGCTCCAGCCACACCGGCCACTCGCTCCAGCCACACCGGCCACTCGCTCCAGCCATACCGGCCACTCGCTCCAGCCACACCGGCCACTCGCTCCAGCCACACCGGCCACTGGCTCCAGCCACACCGGCCACTCGCTCCAGCCATACCGGCCACTCGCTCCAGCCATACCGGCCACTCGCTCCAGCCACACCGGCCACTCGCTCCAGCCATACCGGCCACTCGCTCCAGCCATACCGGCCACTCGCTCAAATGGGAATTAGAAACCAGGAGACAGATTGTGAATAGCGCATTTACTCCCAGACAGATCGATGCACTCGATGTCTGCAGGGCACGCGCAGAGATTGGGGTGAAAAAGGGCAAGCAGTGCGTTTCGTATGTGCTCATTCTACCCGTATCACCTCATAAGAGTCGGGAAACCTCCACAGTGCTTCACTTTCCCGGCGATGGTCTCTTCCTCTCACAGGCAAGGCCACGAGAGAAAGTGCCCTGCTTGCCAAAGGGCTGTCACTGAGCAGAGCAGCCTTAAACAGGGATGTTGTTTTCTATTGTCCCAAAGCCAGAGCGCTGTTTCAGTCGCCGGAGCACAGCGGTAAACACATCCCTGAGCTCTGTGGAGGCTTCAAGGAGCAGCATGAAGGAAAGGATGCGAACACGACGCCAATGAAAGACGTGGTAATGAATGAGGTGGCGAGTGGTGATCAGGATTCAGTGTTTCGGCTACTTGGAGTGTCCATTTCGGAAAGATATCAGTGTGTATTTGCACACTGAAAATCCACTTCTTCATGTCTCTTCTACATCAACATGTGTCCCCTCTTCTCCATGTCTCTTCTACATCAACATGTGTCCCCTCTTCTTCATGTCTTTTCTACATCACCATGTGTCCCCTCTTCATCATGTCTCTTCTACATCAACACGTGTCCCCTCTTCTTCATGTCTCTTCTACATCAACATGTGTCCCCTCTTCTTCATGTCTCTTCTTCATCAACACGTGTCCCCTCTTCTTCATGTCTCTTCTACATCAACATGTGTCCCCTCTTCTTCATGTCTCTTCTACATCAACATGTGTCCACTCTTCTCCATGTCTCTTCTCCATCAACATGTGTCTTCTCCATCAACATGTGTCCCCTCTTCTTCATGTCTCTTCTACATCAACATGTGTCCCCTCTTCTATTATCTATGATTATGGGTAATGCTGCAATGATCTGTTTGGGGTTTCAGCCAATCAGAGACAGGCTCTGGATATCTCTGAGACCTGGAATATATTGATTAACAAAAAGTATATTAAACCTTTAAGAGTTCTGGACACTGCTCATCATTCCACTTTCAGTTCCTCGTGTGTTTCGCCCAAAGTGAGAAAGAGGCGATTTGCTGTGTGTGAAATCCACCTGAGACAGAACACACCTCTCAGTGTTTACCTCAGATCTTTAGTTCAACATCAGATCAGATGAAATACACGGCCATCGGAGAGTTAGTGGGAAGATGGAGGCACTGGGATGGGACTCTCCTGTGTTTGCACACGTCACTCCCGTCGAAGATAACCTTCTGCCACCGTTATCTTCACTCTCATCCCCACATCAGCTCGAGGGGAAACACTCCCCTGCAGTAAACTGTTCCTATCAAACCCAGGTGTACGACCACTCGGCAAAAGTAAACACATCCTTTCCTCAAGTAGAAGTACAGATACTCGTGTTTAAAAATACGCTGGTGAAAGTAGAAGTACTGACTAAACTTCTTTACTCAAGTTTTTTTTTTTTTTTTTTTTATTCTACTAAAATCATACAAAAACAAAAATGTATAATTCATACACACAAATGAACAAAATTAGTAGAAGCGGGAGGGCTGGAGCTGATGGGGAGTAGCCCTCCCGTGCATCATCATTAGCATCAATATAATAATGGCACTTATTTCGTCAAAAACGTATAGAAATGAAGGAATACAAAAAAATAAAGAAAACTAATGAAAACTGAAAAAATAAATAAAAGTTAGGGCAAGAAAAGAAGTAAATGCATATACCGTACTTTTCGGACTTTGGCGCGCTACCTGTCTCGCTCTTTTCCGGCCTCCAGCTTTTCCTGCTGGAGCCCGCCGCTTAAAGGTGGCGGGCGCGGACCGGTCCTAGAGCCTATAGAGTTAAAGGTGGTTAATTTTACCTGTAAAACCCATAGATTTAGGAGGTTCCCTAGTGGCCGTTAGCTGGACACAAAAAATGGGGAAAAAGTCGCGGCTTATAGTCCGAAAAGTACGGTATAAGTAATACTGGGAATATGAAATACTTGTTAGCTGGAGTAATCTGCAAATATAATTGTTTTTACTTTAGTTATGAATTGTTGATGACTAGTGACACTTGAGAGGTCTGGGTGAAGTCCATTCCACGCTCTGGATCAGCTGTGTGATTGGATGGTTGCTCGACAGGGCTTGCTACACAACCAGTTAGGATGCCTGGGTGGGTTTCTCCTGACTGTGGTTTGGAACAAGTGAAAGTAGAGAGGCTTTGAAGTGTCCTTCAGTAAAAAGTACCCATAACTAGCAGCTGCTTTAAAGAGTACCTGACCTCCCTTTATATTAACAGAACAAAAAGATAGGTTTTGAATGTACTTTTAAATATTTCAAGGGCGTTTGCTTAATAATAATAATAATAATAATAATAATGGTAATAAACATTATTTATATAGCACATGTCGTGCTGGACGCAGCCCAACGTGCTTTAGGGTTAGGGTACAAGAGAGTATGACAAAAAATATCACAATAACAAATGAGGACCATAATTAAAATGTGTTAAAACAATAAAGCAGTGATACTACTAAAAATGATAAGCCAAAGTCTTTAATTGACTTAAGAATAATCCAATTAAGGTTGCCGCTCTAAGATCAAACGGTTTGGGGCGATATGGAAACAGAAAGCAGCGTCCCCTCGTTCCTTGTAATGCACTCTCGGTACTTTTGAATATGAAACATTAATGCATTCTCCCTCCTCGCCCCCGCACGTCTTTCCTATCGTCTGCTCGGCGCCGAGCTATCGTTAACGAGCCCTAGGGGTGCATGGCAGCTCGGAGAGGCACCGTAATGAAGGAGTCCAGAGTCTGCAGAGAAACACCCGGCATAATGAGAGGAGAGGAAGCAGGGGCTTTCCGGGGGTCCCGGGGTCAGGTCTAGGGGAGGTGTTGCTCGAGTTAATACGATACGATAATCCTTTAATGGTCAGATCGAGTCTGACCTTTGACTTGCGTCGCAGCAGCTCCACGTGTGACATCGGCACGGACAGATATCAGGACACAGGACGTGCTCGAAGAGCCTTCAGCGCGCTCTTGATCTGGACTTTCAACTTTATCGTCAATCTCTCAGTCGATGAAAACTGAAGACATCAAAACTATGAAAGAACTAATATGGAATTATGTAGTAAACGAAAAAGTGTTAAACAATCCATTTCGCCTCGATGACAGCTCAAGTCAAGGTACAGAGAGAACGAAATACCGTGTGTGTGTGTGTGTGTGTGTGTGTGTGTGTGTGTGTGTGTGTGTGTGTGTGTGTGTGTGTGTGTGTGTGTGTGTGTGTGTGTGTGTGTGTGTGTGTGTGTGTGTGTGTGTGTGTGTGTGTGTGTGTGTGTGTGT
>JAMFTG010000207.1:45000-77500 GCA_023974075.1 Chaenocephalus aceratus
GGGGTCGCGGGAAGATTTTTTTATTTTATTATTTTCTCCTTTTAGCTTTGTGAAGCACCTTGAGATGACGTTGTTTTTAAAGTGTGATATATAAATCAAATGTATTATTGTTATTATTATTAAATTGTAAACAAACACTGCTCGAAAATATCTCATTGGTCAGAGAGCTGTGGGCGTAACGCTGCCTTTTGCAACATCCTACTTCTGTGAGAGGCTTTTTCTGCTGTTGCTGCCATCAAAACGAAACACATATCAAAGCTGAACATTGAGAATGAACTGAGAGGCAGTCTCAAAACAACAGCCCCGCTTTGAGAAGACCTGCGAGGGAAAGCAAGCGCACAAGTCACTGATAGGCTAGTGTGGAATAGGAATGGAAAGTGATGTGATCGTTTGCAACCTGCAGTAGAAATAGTTAACTAATATATTTTCCTTAAAGAAATTTGAATTTAAAAATCTACTACACAGGGAAGAAGGGCAACCAGTTTTATTTAGGCCAAATTAATTCACAGTATTACTTTACTTTAGTTCATAGTTCATAATAAAATATAAAATGATAGTTGGATTTGTGTATCTTCTTATTATTAGCAGAGAAAATGTAATGTTTTTACAACAATATACAATTAATCCTACCAATATAGATGGGAACCGGGTTGGGGGGTCCCAAAAGTATTTCCAATTACCAAGGGGGTCCCGACTGAAAAGGTTTGGGAGCCACTGCAACTGATGACGTTACTAAACTGAGGACGTGCTGCTTCACACCTGGATTGAGAAACTGCACATGTGCTTGCTCCCAGTTTCTCCGAAAATCTTGCAGAAAGTATTTTAAAAGGTTTTTTTTGGATCACAAAGCCTGAAAAATATTGTATTCTGATGTGACAGCCTCCAGTGGTTCTCGGCACAGTATAAGTATCTTAGTGGGAAACACTCAGATGATATTTAGTGACGGCCACCACCCACTCTCCTCCCACATGTCACCTTTTGTTGTGGATCACAAGTCGAGAAAATTGCCCAAATGGACGTGAAGCATTTTGGACACGAAGCCGAGTCAGCTCGGGGCCAACACTTCCTCGGTTTCTGCATCTACGAGTCATTTCCCGATGGCGGATAGATGGCAGCACACATCGAAAGAAGCAAAGGACTATTGAATTCGGGAACCTATCAAAGTTTAATATCCTTGACCAGGATCAAACAGGCGCTGATATACGGCCTGAGAGTGTGTCGTTAACTGGAATGAGCAGAGACGAGGATTGTGGGGCTTTTTTACGAGCACATCCTGCTTCCCTTTCTGATTTAGAAAGCTGACATGAGTCGCTTGGCTTTGGCAGTCCATTAAAACCTGAGTACCTGCGCCAGAGCTCAGCTGTGATTCTCTTTCTGGAGAGCTTGCGGTCGGCACCGGATGGGAAGCTGCGGTAATTGTCACCACGCTTTGAAACATCTCTGTTGACAGCCAGACCGCGCTGTTTGCACACAAACACAGCGTTGCTTATGCCACTTTATTCATCTCCAAAAAACGGATCATTTTACTTCCCGCACTCTCATTTTTATTCATTTCCTATTTTGGTATTCTCCCCAGATTCAGTTTAATCAGATTCTGCTTCTCATGTGAACATTATTGAAAGCATTTCATTTGCCAATTAGCCAGATGCTCCCCAGTTAAATAATGAATATGCTAATTCTAAAGCTGGGGGAGATGTTGTCTTTTGAGTTACCGCGGCGACAATTATCCCAGTCACGGGTCCTCGCAGCGGCGTGCGGTGTGCGCGACTGCAGAGCGCCGTTATCCTGCATGCATGCGATTCATTGTTGCAGACATTTTCTCTGCTACGTAGAGGTGGTCGCCTCGGGCTGTGGTGTCATTGAAGCGTACGCACATTAAGCACAAATACTTTGTTACTGTACTTAAGTACATGTCTCTGGTATCAGTACTTTACTCCACTACTTATTTGTCTGACGACTTTTTACTTTCTACTTCTTACATGTTGAACTCAAATACTCAAATACCTTAGCAGCGATTTGCTGTTAAGTGAAGCGAGGTACTTGAGTCGAGGCAGAGCGTGTCGTCTTCACTCGGTCCTCCCATCAATCTCCCATCTGCTTTCAGGAGGAGCACCAGTGCCGACCCTCGGGCTACTGCTGGTACTAAAGTACTAAACCTGAGCTGAGCGACCCATATGCTCAGGACGTTCTGCGGCTCCAAGCCACCGACTCTCATCCTGCTTTCTTACATCTCCCTTTTGAATGGGTTTCCATCAGAGGTGGGGAGTAGTGGATCACAAATACTGTATTACTGTACTTGAGTAAATGTTTCAGTACACAAATACCTGTACTTTCTACTTCTCACATGTTGAACACAAATACCTGTACTTTCTACTTCTTACATGTTGAACTCAAATACCTGTACTTTCTACTTCTTACATGTTGAACACAAATACCTGTACTTTCTACTTCTCACATGTTGAACACAAATACCTGTACTTTCTACTTCTTACATGTTGAACTCAAATACCTGTACTTTCTACTTCTCACATGTTGAACTCAAATACCTGTACTTTCTACTTCTCACATGTTGAACTCAAATACCTGTACTTTCTACTTCTCACATCTTGAACTCAAATACCTGTACTTTCTACTTCTTACATGTTGAACACAAATACCTGTACTTTCTACTTCTCACATGTTGAACACAAATACCTGTACTTTCTACTTCTTACATGTTGAACTCAAATACCTGTACTTTCTACTTCTCACATGTTGAACTCAAATACCTGTACTTTCTACTTCTCACATGTTGAACTCAAATACCTGTACTTTCTACTTCTCACATGTTGAACTCAAATACCTGTACTTTCTACTTCTCACATCTTGAACTCAAATACCTGTACTTTCTACTTCTTACATGTTGAACTCAAATACCTGTACTTTCTACTTCTTACATGTTGAACTCAAATACCTGTACTTTCTACTTCTCACATGTTGAACTCAAATACCTGTACTTTCTACTTCTTACATGTTGAACCCAAATACCTGTACTTTCTACTTCTCTCATGTTGAACTCAAATACCTGTACTTTCTACTTCTCACATGTTGAACTCAAATACCTGTACTTTCTACTTCTTACATGTTGAACACAAATACCTGTACTTTCTACTTCTTACATGTTGAACACAAATACCTGTACTTTCTACTTCTCACATGTTGAACTCAAATACCTGTACTTTCTACTTCTTACATGTTGAACACAAATACCTGTACTTTCTACTTCTCACATGTTGAACTCAAATACCTGTACTTTCTACTTCTTACATGTTGAACCCAAATACCTGTACTTTCTACTTCTCTCATGTTGAACTCAAATACCTGTACTTTCTACTTCTCACATGTTGAACTCAAATACCTGTACTTTCTACTTCTCTCATGTTGAACTCAAATACCTGTACTTTCTACTTCTTACATTTTGAACCCAAATACCTGTACTTTCTACTTCTTACATGTTGAACACAAATACCTGTACTTTCTACTTCTTACATGTTGAACTCAAATACCTGTACTTTCTACTTCTCTCATGTTGAACTCAAATACCTGTACTTTCTACTTCTCACATGTTGAACTCGAATACCTGTACTTTCTACTTCTCACATGTTGAACTCAAATACCTGTACTTTCTACTTCTCTCATGTTGAACTCGAATACCTGTACTTTCTACTTCTCACATGTTGAACTCAAATACCTGTACTTTCTACTTCTCACATGTTGAACTCGAATACCTGTACTTTCTACTTCTCACATGTTGAACTCGAATACCTGTACTTTCTACTTCTCACATGTTGAACTCAAATACCTGTACTTTCTACTTCTCACATGTTGAACTCGAATACCTGTACTTTCTACTTCTCACATGTTGAACTCGAATACCTGTACTTTCTACTTCTCACATGTTGAACTCGAATACCTGTACTTTCTACTTCTCACATGTTGAACTCGAATACCTGTACTTTCTACTTCTCACATGTTGAACTCAAATACCTGTACTTTCTACTTCTCACATGTTGAACTCGAATACCTGTACTTTCTACTTCTCACATGTTGAACTCAAATACCTGTACTTTCTACTTCTCTCATGTTGAACTCAAATACCTGTACTTTCTACTTCTCACATGTTGAACTCAAATACCTGTACTTTCTAGGAATATTATTTTTAGAGCAGTGCTTCCCTCCATGCATACGGATTGTTTGCCTGCCTTTATCTCAGCGGGGTTTAATTGAACGCCATGCAGATCGTCTTTTTAACATCGCCCGCTATCATCCATTATATTTGGGGAGCGATGTTCTCGTCGTGACAGATTCGTCCTTAATGTGCTTCCTATACTCTGAGAGAAATCAGTCGGTACACACGTGGATCTTAGGACAGCAATCTCCCTTTAAATGGTTTGGGTTTCAATTATCACGGGTATCTTTGTCCATGTTTTACTGTTTTGCTTTCATGTTACATTTTGTATTCCTTCTTTAAATTGTTTTATTTAAACTATTTTAATGTCTTGTCAGCTTTACTTCAGGATTAGGATCACCGTCTCTTCTCTACCTAGAAATTATTTTAATATTGTTGATGTGTTTTCTTCCACTGCTTTGTGCATGAAAGGCGCTATAGAAATACAGATTAATATTCTGTGCCGTCGCTCCACACACACTGATCTCTCAGCCTACTCGTTATATATCACCTCCTTACAGTCCACGGCAGATAATGGAGCGTCTTCCTGTCCGTCTGCACGTGCGTCCACTCATCCATGATTTATGGACATGCAGTTACTACCGATCGATCGCTTTGCTCCCACCACAACATTTCCCCAAGTCCCACGATCTTTGCTTATTTCCAAAGCCACAGCATCAGATTGAATAACGACTTCACATGTACCCGGCCCACAGGAGAAGCCGCTCTTCCATGGCAACCGATGAAACTTTCTAACCCGAGTGAGGGGCCAACAATGAACTCGCAAACGCCCGATGTACATGGAAGTGGCATTTAGTTTAATACTGAATATCGTGCGTGCCTTCTCGCCGTGTTGCTCGCCTCCAACGGATGATATGTTGTGACATTCAACATCAAACACTGAAGATATCGGGTGTTTAGTCGTCTTTGAAGGTTCTCTCAGGCAGCTGGGGATAAATACTGCAGAGGAAGATCAAAGACCAATAAATAAATAAGACTAATCGATGGATACTCACTATGAGCTTTTAAAAAATGCTCTGCAATGTCCGAGTGTTGCTATGTGCAGATTGATGGTGCTTCGTCACATGGGCATTGTTCACGGTGGTTGTAAAGGATCCATTAACAGAATGCTTCACTTCAGCTCTAATAGAGTTCTGCAGACCGTTTATTTGACGTGTCGTTAAACGCTGTGTGCACTTTGACTTTGGAACCAGGCTCTCAGCATGTTGTCCGACTTCAGACCGGACTGAAATATCTCTATTGGATTTCCGTTGGATTTGTTGGTTGGTCCCCAGGGAAGGAATTATAGAGACTTTTCTGAACACAAAATCCATCCCATCCGTCCAGTCGTGTTTGTGAAGCACCTGGAGAAGCTAATTCCACTCACGTTTACCTTCTGCTCACTGGTGTTGTCACGATCCCAACATTTTGGTTTTCGATACCAAGTCGAGATTCTTTTTCGATACTTTTCTTAAAAAAAGGGAAACAGTCTTAAATGTAATTATTGTGCTTTATTTCACACGAGAACCATAACGCAAACTTTTAAACAATAAATGAAACAAATTAAATAAGAACAATAAATTAAATAAATGACTAGAATTTGTATTAAATGCAATTAAGCATCATCTATAAACAACTTTTTTGTTTTCCGCTTCTGGCGTCTTTTTTTGTCAACAAGCCGAGGCGCAGCGGCAGTTGCACTCACATGCTCTGGCAGCTAGCGCGTGCACGAGAGAGGGGAGGGACTTAGAGCGTGCTTGAGAAAGGGGAGGGACTTAGAGGGTGCTTGAGAAAGGGGAGGGACTTAGAGCGTGCTTGAGAAAGGGGAGGGACTTAGAGCGTGCTTGAGAGGGGAGGGACTTAGAGCGTGCTTGAGAGGGGAGGGACTTAGAGCGTGCTTGAGAGGGGAGGGACTTAGAGCGTGCTTGAGAGCGGAGGGACTTAAAGCGTGCTTGAGAGGGGAGGGACTTAGAGCGTGCTTGAGAGGGGAGGGACTTAGAGCGTGCTTGAGAGGGGAGGGACTTAGAGCGTGCTTGAGAGGGGAGGGACTTAGAGCGTGCTTGAGAGGGGAGGGACTTAGAGCGTGCTTGAGAGGGAGGGACTTAGAGCGTGCTTGAGAGGGGAGGGACTTAGAGCGTGCTTGAGAAAGGGGAGGGGCTTAGAGCGTGCTTGGGAAAGGGGAGGGACTTAGAGCGTGCTTGAGAGGGGAGGAACTGCAGGCACGGCTGCAGGGAGTGGAAGCAGAGTGCTGAACACACACGGCTCTTATTAAAACAGCGCTTTCTCACCGGAGTACTTTTCCCCGTCATTCTTAAAGTACCGATACTAATGAAACGGAGGAATCGTAACATTTTTAACGGCAGGGTATCGCGGTACCTCTCAATTATCGGTACACCGTGCAACACTACTGCTTAGTGCTAAACAGCAACACTTAGCTTTCTCACATCTTAACTGGGACTGAGTGAAAGTATAACCGGCTAAATGTCAGTGTTTTTGTACATGCTCTGTTAGCACTTTAGCATGCTAGCTCGAATCCCCTCACTTCCTCACACACTAGACCTTAACATGTGTTTGATGTTGGCACCTTTAAAACGTCCCTGTACTGATTTCGTCTGCATTTTACAATCATAAAAATAAGCACTTGGAGATGAGACCGTTGAAATAATCTATAATATTATGTGTGTTGTAAGCCATGCTCGTGAGTTTCATCCTGTCGTTAACTTAAAGAGACCATGAGTGTTTAAATGTCTGTTTGCAGCGTGTTATTGAAGGTCTTGTAACATGTGATTGTAAAAGGTCCAAAGGTATGCAAACTACAAAGAAGTGGATACACCCTGTGAGATTCTGTTATTCTTTAGACACACATGTACTTGTCTTGGTGGTATTGTGGCTCTTATAGTGTTGTAAAACAATATAATAATAACTTCTTCTATTTTGTTATATATTGAGTGTCGACGGTTCGGATCCACGACAACACCATGTTCTATACCAGTGCTTCTCAAAGTGTGGTCCACGGACCACTAGTGGTCCGTGAGCGCCCCCTAGTGGTCCGTGAGTATATTGGTAAAATTTCACATTTGAAATTAATAAATACATTTAAGTTTTCCGCACTCTCGCGGAAATATCTCCGCAATGGAGCAAGCTGAAGTTTCACTTTCGATTGCATGACATAGCCCAGCGCAACACCTTCGTCACACATGTTTCCACTTGTTTGTACCATTTTCAGGCGATTTGTAATCTGTTCTAGAAAAACGATGTGTTTTTGGATATTTGTGGAGTTAGGTGGTCCGCGAGTGTTTTTTTATTGGTTAAGTCCTTGGTGTGAAAAAGTTTGAGAAACACTGTTCTATCCAATTCATACCATGTTGGGAAAAGTATTGGAAGTTTTCAACAACATTTTTGATTGTTTGTGAGGAAGCGAGAGTTTTGAGTGATATATATGCAGACGTTTTGTGATTTTAAGGTGACGAGTTTTGGCATCTTAAAGTTCTGGTTGGCTTCTGTTAGGAGCAGGGATTTTGGGCCCCATGAAAAGATATCCCATTGGTTACTTAAAAATGTTTTTCTTAATGTTCTAAAATAGTTTGGGCCCCTGTCAGTCACGGGCCCTTAGAGTCGTCCTAACTGTTCACCCCCTTACGGCGCCCCTGGTTAGGAGCACCACGTGGAAAACCATTCAGGACCCTGTGAGAGTGAGAGAGGGGCGAACAACAGGCAGGGTATCAGAAAGGGTTCGGTTAAGGTGAGGAGGCATTTCAATGCACGATGAAGCAGGGAAAGGGAAAGATGAAAGGCTCTGACTTGAGTCAAATTAAGGGTGATAGGTAGAATACAAAAGTGTGCTTGAGTGGGAGGAATAGTTGAAGTTGAGCAGTGAATAATGTTGGGTTGAGCCTTTGAAGCGCCAATCTTCAGATCAGAGAAGTCGACAAAAGACTTCTTTTTTTCATCCGTCTGCCTCGTGAAGAAGTGATCCTGTTCTTTAAAGACATTGTGTTCATTATTAGTGGGTTTATCACCGTACGACACATTTATATAAATGCTATATATTGTATTTCATGGCACTTTCACAGCTGTATGACATTTGAAAAGTCAATTCGTAAGCTGACATGCCTCATTGTGCACAAGTCAAATCTGGCGACTTTCTTTGTGTGTGTCTGCATTTCTAAAGTTACATTTGGATTTGAAATCGAACCCAGCATGCTCTCATTCAGCGGCAGATAGATGGAGAGATGGATGGATGGAGAGATGGAGATAGAGAGATGGATAGATGGAGAGATGGAGAGATGGATAGAGAGAGAGAGATGGATGGATGGATGGATGGATAGATGGAGAGATGGATGGATGGATAGATATATAGAGAGATAGATGATAGATAGATAGATAGATAGATAGGTAGATGGATGGATAGATGGATAGATGGATAGATAGATGGATGGATGGATAGAGAGATGGATGGATAGATAGATAGATAGAGATGGATGGATGGATGGATGGATGGATAGATGGATAGATGGATAGATAGATAGAGAGATGGATGGATGGATAGATAGATGGATGTATAGATAGATAGATAGAGAGATGGATAGATGGATATATAGATAGATAGATAGATATTGGTAGATGGATGGATGGATGGATGGATAGAGAGATGGATAGATAGATAGTAGATTGGTGGATGGATGGATAGGTGGATAGATAGAGAGATGGATGGATGGATAGATAGATAGATAGATTAGATTGTAGATGGATGGATGGATGGATAGATAGATGGATAGATAGAGAGATGGATGGATAGAGATGGATGGATAGATAGATAGATAGATAGATAGGTAGATGGATGGATGGATGGATAGATCGATGGATAGATAGAGAGATGGATGGATAGATAGATAGATAGGTAGATGGATGGATGGATAGATGGATAGATAGAGAGATAGATGGATCGATGGATGGATAGATGGATAGATAGAGAGATGGATGGATAGAGAGATGGATGGATAGATAGATAGATAGATAGATAGGTAGATGGATGGATGGATGGATGGATAGATAGATGGATAGATAGAGGATGGATGGATAGATAGATAGATAGGTAGCTGGATGGCATGGATGGATGGATGGCTTATATGGATAGATGAGAGATAGATGGATGGAGGACTGGCTTAGATAGATAGAGGTTAGATAGCTAGAGGAGGGTTGGATGGGTGGATGGCTGGATCGATGAATAGATAGATAGAGAGCGGATGATCGTAGATAGGTGGATGGATGGATAGATGGATAGATTCGATAGCGAGCTGATGGCTGGATGGATGGAAGGATGGATGGATCAGATTAGCTAGATGGATAGACGATGGATGGATGGAATGGATAGGATAGATGGATGGATGGCTAGATGGAGCGATTAGGTATGGATAGATAGATTGATAGATCGCTGGCTGGATGGAAGATTGTGGACTAGATGGATAGATGAATGGAATAGATGGATAGATGGATGGATAGAGAGGATGGATGGATGGATGCGAGATGGATAGATGGGGTACTTTATTGATCCCAATTTGGGAAATGTTTGCGTTGCAGCAGCATAGAAAACAAAGCCATAGATTAGATGTTGACATAAAATCCATGGGAAAAGTATTTGAAGTTTGCAAAAGAAAAAAACTACTATTGGCTGATTTTACCTTTTTAATTGTGATGTATCTTATAAGAGAAATGAAGACAAAAGAAATAAACAGTCCAAATATTCCTGAAATAGAAATAAAATAGCATTAAAAAGTTAAAAAAAAAAATATATATATATATATATATACGTGGATGTGGAAAATATACATGTAGAAATACAACTTTCCAGTAACAAATATAGCGCAGGATATTAGAGATATGGGTAACTGCGTGAGATGCGGTTTACGGTGCAGGGAATCCCAGCTTTCACGGTGTGCCCGTATTGTCATGGGACGTACCCTCGCAATTAGGCAGACTGTTGACCTTAAACCTCTGAATGTCCTGACAGAAGGCCGGAGGAAGACGTCTTCGCCTCGCCTCGCTCCCCAGGGAATAATCCTCCAGTGTCCTTTCTGAGGCCTGGCAGGAGCCGCTGACCTCTCCTTTGTGACCGAATTAATCCGCAGACCTGAGATAATGGCCGTGTCACAGCCAGCGGCAGAACGTGGCAGGAGAATAATCATCCCTCCACCGTGCCGTTTCAATCCCCCTCTGCTTCGCCATGTTTCTTGTCATTCGCCAGCATGCATGAAATGAGAATTTAGATTCTAGGCGAAGCAGCAGACAAGCTCTCAGGATGATGAGTTTGGTTTGTTTGTCTGAATCGGAGTAAGGACATGTTTGGAGATCTTTTGGCAAATTGAGTCTTCGAAAAGTGTCTTTGCTAAGTGCTTGGGTCCACATTTGGAGTTGTAGAAATGTGCGTTTATGTGTTGTGTGGCAACAGTCAAATTGGTATATGAGAATCTACAATTGAACTTGTTGTGCGGCCTGACTGAGCTGCGTACTGTCAAAGAGACCACATAATAATGGTCGCTGTTGAAAGGACGGGGAGATAGCTCCAAGCTGGGGAAGAAACACACTTCTGTATATGTCGTGCGTTGACACAGCAGAATCTCTAAATCTTGTTGACTTGTGTTTGCGTTGTTGTTGTTGACGAGTTTGAGCTGAACTGCAGAAACAAGAAAGTTTGCAGCATGAAGGGTATCTGAACATCATTTCAAAGTCCTTTAATGAATCCACACTAACTTTCTGGAGCGTATGTGTGAAAAACCAGTCGACACTTACGATACGATATACTTTATTGTCCCCGTAAGGACATTAGTTCTGGAGTCCTGGAGTCCTCCATCCTGCAGTTCCGCATACATGTACATCTATTGAACTGCCCTCATGGCCAACATGAACAAGTTCAAGGATAGAGAGTGCCAGTAGAAGTTTCGCAAGGGTCGTCATTATACCAACATACAGCATACTTGCCAACCTTGAGACCTCAGAAATCGGGAGCATTTCAAAACCATCGCGGGGCGGGGGGGGGGGGGTGCTAGCGGATCAGCTGTATTAGTTTGACATTAACATGCTTATTGGAGTGGTGAGTGCACTGCCTTGCGGCCTGTAGCAGCATCCTTGATGGAGCATGTGTGTGGGCTGGAAAGGAGTGAGCAGAGGGTCGTGTTGTCGATTCTCCTAAAGAGACGCGCTACCCATGGAAACCAAACAATGGTGTAGCTGTATTAAAGTCCGAGTGGAAACAGTCCTGAGTGAGTGAATCTGATTTTGGGAGAAATACACACAAACTGCAGACACGACAGCAGCCCGGGTCGCAGCAGTGCCGCGCCACCCTTCTCCGCGTTCATCGCACTTCCTGTGTGAACATTCAAGTGTAAACCTCATCTGGGCTTTCCTTCTTGTTGCCATGACAAGCTCACCCTCGTTAGCTATAATTATTGCGATTTGCTCGCTCTAAATAAGCTCACAAATGGCATTATACCCCTACGAACATCTGGCGGAGGCTAAACAAAGACATGCATTGCTTCTATTTGTATTTCCTTGAAGTGGGCAGAGGAGTGTTGAATGGCGTGAACGGCAAACCTTTTCTCTCAGCCAACCGGCCGCCCACAGCCTCTCGGGGTCCTTTCTGCCGACAGCAGCTATAATGATTGTTGGCATTGTGTGAAGCCACTCTGCCCAGTCATTCATCAGACGCTCATCCTCTGTCAGCATCTCGGGTGGTATGGCCTGAATCTGCCATGTGTGCTTCAAAGACGGCAAAGAAACCCACATTAGTAAACAGGATTCACACGCGGACAATAGTTCTGTGTCTGCACGGTGCATCGCTCATCAGCCTGCTTCCTAGAAACCTGGGAATCAGAATCTGCCTCCGAGGCTTGAGCTTTTATGACCGAATCACTCGTCGGCCAACTCAATCGAGTCACCGTGGAAAAGCCTCCCAGCCCCGGTGGGTTTCGCCTATATCAGCGTGCTTTGGGAGGACCAGTGATATGATCGGCTCAAGCTCTCAAGATCAATGTATAACGCTTTGTTTGAAGTTCAAATTATAAGCACCTTTCTCGCCCTCTTCTGTGGAGTGCAGAGAAAGTGAGCGGCAGCTAGGGATGTCCCGATCAGCTTTTTTTGCTCCCGATCCCGATCATTTGATTTTGACAATCTGCCGATACCGATTGCTCCCGATCCGATCTTTATGCAATGCATTAAGAGAGAAAAAGGTAACGGATAACGGCTGGTCATCCAACGCGATGAAGTCAGCTATCTTGGCTGTTATCTTTGTGGCCTTGTCTCTGTTCTGGGGACGTTTCTCTTTCCTTTTGAAAGACTCTGAAAGTGTCGGTTGTTTCAGTGCCGTTACCCGAGTGGCCGCTGTGTACTCGCCGTGTTGTTGTTGGTGTTTCTCAGGTGGCGTATTAGATTGGTCGTGTTGAACGTAGCTCTGTTCTTTCCGCCTTGCAAACATTGCATCTGGCTGTTACACTGCCTTCGCTTTCAATTTCATAATACTTCCAAACTCCTGACATGTTCTCTGTCCTGACTCCCGAGTCACCAGCTGAACGTAGCCTCTCGCTAGCTTACTGCTGCTATTAGACACTGCGCCCACTCTGTTGCTTTGAGAGGAATAAGCAACCAGGTCTGAAAACAAGCCCAACAGAAGCAACACATACATGATGTTGATTCATTTTAAACCGAAGCTAAGTCCTCAGGATGACTTTAAGACGTGAACATGGTCATTTTTGTTTTGTAACATTAAATAAAATAATAAAAATATTTTATAAAAATGTTTTAAAAAAATCCCGATCCCCGATTTTTTTCTCCCGATTCCGATCTTTTGAAAATAACGTGATCGGATCGGGACATCTCTAGCTGCAGCAAATCAAGAAAACGGCTTTAAATCCAGCTCTGAAAACAACGTGGAGCTGCTTCTCACATAAAGGACTTGGCTGTCTTCAAGAAGTAGAAATGTCCAATCAAGTTCAAATGAAAAAATAAAAAAAAAGGTCTTAGGGCTGCACAATTATTTGACATTTTCTAAATCAAAATTGCAAAATAGAGTATTCAAATTGCAATGCGTGGTACAGTATGTACAAATACCTGAATAAAGTATTGCTGAGCTGCAGAGAAGCCCCAAACAGTGTTGAACTGACTCGATAGAAAACCCTCGTGTGGTACAGATCCTCTTATCGTAACCAATTTAATATGATATGTAATAATTACGTGAATAACTCGTTTTGAAAAGTCCTCTAATTTCCTGACTCATATCGAAATATAATTAGTTCCGCGCAGCCCTCCTTGCGATGTTATTAACTTCTCATTTTACAATTTCCTCTCTTCATTCACACCCTGACATTGTTTGGAAGTCGGGGTCCGTTGTGAAGCCCGACTAAAGTGGCAGGGGCGGCCTCGCATCAAAACATATATATTAAATAACCTCGTCTGTATTCAGAAGAATGGCCGGTCGCTTTAATTGTCTTCGTTACCATAGCGATTTGACGGGAACCTTTTCGTCTTGATGGATGACCTTATTAATACAAGAAACCCCCACAATGCTCGCTGCTCCACTTGTTCTATTCATGTTACACCTGATTCAAAGGCCGACGTGGATTCTGTAGAGTGTAGTTCTGCATTGTTAGAACCCTAGTTCTTTCTGAGTAATTGACGTGGGATAGCTGCGATTACAGTTGATCAAATCACTTCACGGTTTCCACTTCGCCCGTCTCGGGAAGGTATGGATGTTACGCCCTGACGTGTGAGAGAAAGGGACGTTCAATGTGAAATCGCCCTCTTGGACTTATTCGAGCCTCAGACTTCTTCTCAGAAAAACCACATATGTAGAAACAGTTTGCAGCCAGAGGACAGAGGACAGAGGACAGAGGAAAAGAAAGACGATCAAGACTTAGAAATGCTAGGGTGTAGGAGATAAGGAAAAAGAAAGACGGCGAGATTCGACACAGGACTTAGAAGTGCATTGAGGGAAAGGAATAACGGAAACCAAGCCATTGGAGCGTTTTCCTGTTTGGCAGAAAAGGGGATACGGGTTTTTATCTCGCACTTATGTTCACTGGACCCATCTTCCTGTTTCCATAAATAAGAACACAATATACCTGAACAAATAGGATGTACTCTATCACAGCGGGGCTCCAGTTCGTGCACAATCTGGGATAGGGGATAGATCGGGTGGGGATTATGAGACGAGTGGAGATATCTATGAATATGTTTGCGTTCCTTTTTGAACATATAGTACTCCAAACATGTGCCTGTGTTTCGACGACGACTCTCTTCCAGCGCCTTTGCCTCAGAAGCTCTGATTGCACGGCAGCGATTGAAGTCCAATGAATTGCAGCACTGGCCGTTAAACCCCATTATTGTTTGGCGGATGATTGCATCGCCGCTTCGAGCTGTGTTCCCTTTCTGTGCCGTCTGACACCGCCTCAATTGTCTGACGACTAGTTCATACTTTGAACTGTTGACAGAACCGTCCTTTGGGAATATCAGAGTCATCGCAGGTTGTCAAAAAACGTCATACCTGAGTCGTCGTTGTCGATTGAAGCTGCTTTTCAAATTCATCTGAAGGCGCTTTGATGAACTTTTGTGCACCGATTTCTTTTTAAATGGGATTCTTCCGAAAGCTGTTTTCATTAATTTACCAAGCAGGCGAAAGGCTGTCTGCATAATTTCTCCCAAAACACTGATATGATGCCAGAAACCCAACATTTTAATATCCACATCAAGCCTTTCAATTTGCAACAGAGCCTGTAAAAGTGTGCATGCATATATCATATCACTCCTGGCTTTGTTCATCATTTGTTTCTGTCTGCAAAGGAAGGGAATATGTGTCCTATCAAGTTGCATGTCTTTCTATTTAGCAGAATACTTCACAGTAGCAACACATCTGTGTCTTTGCATGTCGCTGTGTGTGGAGTTTTCAGTTTTTAACGTTTCGGGTTATACATAAGAGATATGGCCGCCGCAGCCCGAGGCTTAAGGAAGGAGAAGTAAGTCGTTAAGCAGTCGGAGAGGGAAGAGCACAGATACAGGGAAGGTGTGCGGGAGAGAGGCGAGATAATAGCTGAGGGGGGTGAGGGTGAGACTCGAGACTGTGTGTCAGCACGATTGGATTCGCTCGGCTGAGAAGCACCAGAACGTTCCTCCACGTTCCTGCAGGGAGACGGGTTGCGATGCAGACACACAGATATATCCAGGCTTTGATACGCATTATCAAAACAAGGCTTTTATTGGTGCAGAGCTCCAGTGCCGATTCATCAATGAAAGTCTTAGGCTCCTCCTCCAACAGGGCAACACAATACAAACTCGCCGCTTTGCACTGGCGTTTAATATCAGTTGGACGTAACATTTGTACGTGTGTGTGTGTGTGTGTGTGTGTGTGTGTGTGTGTGTGTGTGTGTGTTAGTTATTGTGTATTTTACTCCCATTGAGTCCCATGTTATATTGCATGTATTCCCTGTACAGCACTTTGGTCGACTAAGGTTGTTTTACATGTGCTATATAAAATAAAGATTGCGATTGAAAACAGATACAATAGTTAGATAAGATAAGTAGTGCAAGTAAATACAAATAAAATAAAATAGAAATAGTGCAAGGAGAGTCGATATACAAGTAATTGGAATATGAGTGACTGCTTTAATATGAGATAAGATAAGAAGTACGTGTGGGACATGTTTGCGTTGCAGCAGCGTAAAAAGACAATCAAACATCCACATAGTGTTAATATCGACCACAAAGGACACTCGTGTGAAATGTTGTCTCAAAAAATACTTTCTCCAAATTCCTTTTTTTGTTTACATCAATATGCAATGAACTCCATTTCCCAGCATGCATTGCTCCCACCAAGAGGGGAGAGTTGTGTGGTTACTTTGGATGGTTGGTTTTATACTTAATTATGTTAAACTTGGATTTACTCACTGCCACACATGGGTCGTTTAGATTATTGAATTGAATTAATTTATTTAAAACAAGGGACAGTGCACATTAATCAACATATTAAAAATATGTAAAAGTACTCGAGTTAGCCAAAAGGCTAGTTTTCACCGATAGTCCCTTTGCCAGATGGTGATAGACATCCTAAACGCAATAATAAAATACCACGACATTGTTATACCATTGTACACATTTACAATAGATGACATCACTGAATACAGATAGAAGCAAGTCATGATAATAAATAAATAAAACATTTACAATACACACTCAGACACACACCTCCACACACACCTCCACACACACATCAGGGCTGACACTGTTGATTATCAATGAGCCACTTTGTAACACTGCTTGAATGTGTAGTAGGATGAGGATGCTTGCATGTGTAGTCGGATGAGGACTCTCATTGGTTGAGGTATTGAATTCCATTGATGGGATGCGTGGAATGAAAGACAGCCTGGCTGAATGCGCTCTTCCTAAATGGGATGGTGCGTCTCCCCTAGCTGCACCTCGAGTAGCCCTGGTTGAGGTGGGCTTCAGGCTGATAAGCCAGAGGAGGAGGAGCCAACCCACGAGTGGTCTTATAAGCTAAGCAGATGTTTTTGTAAACTATGAGATATTCCCAGTTGAACAGATTATACTTTTTAACAATGTGACAATGATGATACCGGAATGGCTTTGTGTCTCGTGTTCTGAGTGCTTGTGTATACAGCGATTCCAGTGGTTTTAGAGCTGTAGAGTGCTTCAGACCAGCTGATCAGACAGTAGTTGATGTGGGAGAGGACCATGGAGTGAAGGTATAGCTTAGCTGCTGCAGATGATAGCAAGTTTCTAATGTATCTGTAATTTGACAGATTGAACTTTACTTTATTGCAGACCTTTTTGATATGGGTTTTGAAATGGAGGTTTGTGTCAATATGTACTCCTCAGTACTTGTACTCCTCAGTACTTGTACTCCTAAGTACTTGTACTCCGAGACGACCTGAAGTCTCCTCCCAGAAAAGAAAACATCTTGCTCTGTTATAATGCTGTGGCCCTTGGAGAAGAACATACACACTGTCTTTGAGGCATTTGGTTGCAAACAATTATTGTTAAGCCAGGATGTAATATTCTTCAACACATCAGTGTTAGATTTATTAGTTGAATTAGCAGATCGAATGTGCTGTCCATGGAAATGATGTCCAGTCGTATTGAGCAGCTGATTGGTTAATGAAGGGACATGTTCATACATCTAGGAGTTACTTTTGAATGGTTATATTTGAAGTTGTATCAGATAATCTCATTCTTATTTACTCGTCACAGTCAGAGCATCTCATCATTTTGAGTATCTAAGGCAGGGGTGTCAAACTCAAGGCCCGGGGGCCAAATCCGGCCCGCGACTTCATTTTATGTGGCCCCACAAGAGCTCGCAAAGACTATAATAAGTTTATTATACGGTTAGATGCTACTTTACAGAAGCACGTTGCCCAAAAACTACATGTCCCACAATGCATCTCAAATTTGACTTTTCTCCGAATTTGCCTTTTCTTTTAAATATGCATTTTTTTCTTAGAATTTGCCTTTTTCTCCGAATTAGATTTTCTTTTCAAAATGTTACTTTCTGAAAAGAAAATAAATGTTACTTTCTTTTCAAAATGTCACTTCTTTTTTTTTGTTTTTCCAGAATTTGGCTTTTCTTTTTAAATCATGTTGTAACATTCTCACTGAAGAGACTTGCAATTACTTGCCCTCGACTTCTGCTTTCAGACGTAGTTAATTATGAAGTTATTACCCTATCCCATAACAATCCAATGCAGAGGCAATGATGTAATATAATGCATTATTTTATATATATTAAATATTTATATATGTATTTTTATATAGTCTTAAAGTTACAACCGGCCCTTTGAGTGCAACCATAATGCTGATGTGGCCCGTGATGAAATTGAGTTTGACACCCCTGCTCTAAGGAAGGAAAGAGACATGGAACCGTAAGCCCGGCGAGGCACACGGCGGCTGCAGTGTCATCATAACCAGTCAACAACAATGACGACATGCAGGTTTCAATTAAGTGAATTATCCCTTTAGCAGAGAAACGCCTGCCGCCTGCCCTCTCCCTCAGGACCACGGCTCACCTGAGAGACTTTGAAGACGGTTCTGAGCGTTTTCTGCAACACCTTTTGAAGAAATGCAAAAGACACCGATGAATAGAAAACATAGTAATTAGTATTTTATCTCCTTCCGTCTTCGCCCGCTCCGCCCGCTCGTTACGCCTTTGAGTTGAGTTCCCTTCAACTCCTCCACACAATCACACACAATTAAAGCCCAGCATTTTGTGCCTGAGGGCCGGCTCCGTGTTTAATACATGTACACACAGCAGAATACTGCACACACACACACACACACACACACACTCTCATATGTACACACACACACCCCCACACTCTCATATGTACACACACACACACCCACACTCTCATATGTACACACACACACCCCCACACACTCTCATATGTACACACACACACTCAAAGGCATTACTGTACACACACACACCCCCACCCACTCATATGTACACACACACACACACACACACCCCCACCCACTCTCATATGCACACACACACACACACACACACACACACACACACACACACACACACACACACACACACACACATAAAGACAACACTGTACACACACCCCCACACACTCTCATATGTACACACACTCAAAGGCAATACTGTACACATACCCCCACCCACTCTCATATGTACACACACACACACACACACACACACACACACACACACACACACACACACACACACAAAGGCAATACTGTACACCCCCCTACACACACTCTGATATGCAGTGGTGTAGTGGGCGTTGGACGCGGGGGTACGCCGTACCCCCACTTATTTGAAGCATGATTTCTTTTTTTAATAATCGAATACATCTACCATCATTGCCTGTGTGTGTGTACACTCATATGTACACACACACACAAAGGCATGTTCTGTGCATGTTGCCATGGTTTTAATTGGGCTTTTTATGTAGTCCAGTGTCTCTCTGCCAGCTGATTGGACGCTCTCCGACCTGCCAATCAAACATTGGATTTAGCTTTCTTGCTAAATGCTCCAGATCCAGTCACACAGACAACGTTCGCTCCGTCAGCACCTCCTCCGCCAATGACCTCCGCGACCTCTATTTGAGCACTTTAATGATTTGGCCTTGTTACAGGAAGTCTCCGAGCGGGGGATTTGGACAGAAGGAAGGCGGCATGAGGGAGCTAAAAATGGCTCTCACATTTGAACTTCAAATCCAAAAGTGGTGTCGATACATTTCACACCGAACGCCTTTTTGTTGCTGGATTTGAACCAGAAACGATGCCAGTAATTGAGGGATTTATTCATGTCTCTGTGTCGTTAGCAGAGCTGCATGTCATGTATGCCATCGACCAGATCAGACACATTACAAATGGCAATCGATGCGTTCGCCTGTTGTCCTATTCTCCTCGTCTCCATCGAGCTGATAATTGGAGCTGATAATTGGAGCTGATAATTGGAGCTGATAATTGGAGCTGATAATTGCCACCAGGCTCGTAGCGTATCGACCCAGGCGCTGTAATAAGCAGCAGAAAATATAGCATTTCACAAAATGGATATAATTAGTATGTCTCTGTGTCCCCGCCAGACGAGACAGCGTTGAATAAAAAAATTCTCTTGTGTCCCATTTCCAATCCAGTCAGCGTTCTTATTCAGATGTATCCTCGCCGTGGGGACCGTGTGTGTATTTCGGCTCAAAAATGCCGACTGAACGCTTTTATTTTCCAGCTTGAACGTAATTATAGGATTCCCAACAATAACTAAGCAGCACAGTGAGGGACTTCGATCGATCGCAACCCGCGTGAACGGAGCCGGATCAATTAATAATTGAAAACCGTTAAAGTACTTGAAGCGCAGATGGGAGTCCGCCTTAAGTCAGAGGCGAGGCTCTGTGGAAGGGCACGGGGTTAAATAGACATGATTAATCAACCTCAGAGCAGCATTCGTGTTGTGTGCACGAGGAGAGACAGGAGCTGTGTCTCAGTGCCATGCGAGGATAAGTGTGTTTACGTTTCAAGATTATCTGTGGAATAAATGCCGTTACATTTGAGGCGAGAAGTAGACAATATAATAACGTGATTTTCATAAATACTTGGTAGATTCCGCGCCTGTGATTGGTTGTTTTCGCATCATGTGTATGTGTATGTTTCAACTGTGACGAAAAGTATTTTTTTATTTAACTTACCAATTGCACTTTTATCGGATATCGTATTCCCATGATGCAATGCATATATAGCTTGTTCGTAGATGGTGCTAAAGCATCTGCAGAAAAAAGTACTGACTGATGTACAGTAAAGGCCTGTCTGGTACGACTTCCTAATACAAAATGGTAGATAACACTGATTTCAAATTGAAAACACTTTAAAACGTGTGTGTGTGTGTGTGTGACTGTGAGAAAGAGAGACAGAGAGACTGTGTGTGTGTGTGTGTGTGTGTGTGTGTGTGTGTGTGTGTGTGTGTGTGTGTGTGTGTGTGTGTGTGTGTGTGTGTGTGTGTGTGTGTGTGTGTGTGTGTGTGTGTGTGTGTGTGTGTGGTGTGTGTGTGTGTGTGTGTGTGTGTGTGTGTGTGTGTGTGTGTGTGTGTGTGTGTGTGTGTGTGTGTGTGTGTGTGTGTGACTGTGAGAAAGAGAGACTGTGTGTGTGTGTGTGTGTGTGTGTGTGTGTGTGTGTGTGTGTGTGTGTGTGTGTGTGTGTGTGTGTGTGTGTGTGTGTGTGTGTGACTGTGAGAAAGAGAGACAGTGTGTGTGTGACTGTGAGAGAGAGAGACAGTGTGTGTGTGTGTGTGTGTGTGTGTGTGTGTGTGTGTGTGTGTGTGTGTGTGTGTGTGTGTGTGTGTGTGTGTGTGTGTGTGTGACTGTGAGAAAGAGAGACAGTGTGTGTGTGACTGTGAGAGAGAGAGACTGTGTGTGTGTGTGTGTGTGTGTGTGTGTGTGTGTGTGTGTGTGTGTGTGTGTGTGTGTGTGTGTGTGTGTGTGTGTGTGTGTGTGTGTGTGTGTGTGTGTGTGTGTGTGTGTGTGTGTGTGTGTGTGTGTGTGTGTGTGTGTGTGTGTGTGTGTGTGTGTGTGTGTGTGTGACTGTGAGAAAGAGAGACTGTGTGTGTGTGTGTGTGTGTGTGTGTGTGTGTGTGTGTGTGTGTGTGTGTGTGTGTGTGTGTGTGTGTGTGTGTGTGTGTGTGTGTGTGTGTGTGTGTGTGTGTGTGTGTGTTGTGTGTGTGTGTGTGTGTGACTGTGAGAAAGAGAGACAGTGTGTGTGTGACTGTGAGAGAGAGAGACAGTGTGTGTGTGTGTGTGTGTGTGTGTGTGTGTGTGTGTGTGTGTGTGTGTGTGTGTGTGTGTGTGTGTGTGTGTGTGTGACTGTGAGAAAGAGAGACAGTGTGTGTGTGTGACTGTGAGAGAGAGAGACAGTGTGTGTGCGTGTGTGTGTGTGTGTGTGTGTGTGTGTGTGTGTGTACTAGCATTACTATACTTGTGGGGACCTACATCTGTTTACATAGTCACGTGTGGGGACTGGCTTCCCTTATGGGGACAAAATGGAGGTCCCCATAAGGGGAATCATTAATTTTAGGGTGAAGACGTGTTTAGGATTAGGATAAGTCTCCAGGAAATGCATGTAAGTCAATGTAATGTCCCCTGAAGTGACGTATACATGGTGTGTGTGTGTGTGTGTGTGTGTGTGTGTGTGTGTGTGTGTGTGTGTGTGTGTGTGTGTGTCTGCTAACAGCTCTTGAGTGCTACAGCAGTGGAGTTACACAGCAGTGATTATCCTTAACATTGATAAGGCAGCTGAGTGAAGCCCCTCTACTGCCCCCTATAGGCAGTATATGACACAACAGATACAAACGAAAATACCTACTGTATACTGAGCCGCAGATAATCATTTCCTCATGTTCTCGATTATTCACAGGCGCCCTGAGCTGCACTGGTTTGTTCCCAGTGGTGAAGACATGATTAGCATGCATTAGAGTTATACACATCATGGGTTAGTTCCTAGACGAGCAGCAGCCATTACTCATCATCACATCAGACATCTGGAAACCTCCCTGTCTTCATCTCATTCTTCACTACAACTCCTCCTGCATTTCTACCTCTTGGTTTCATTCGATAAACTCGTGTCACTTGTACCCGAGCCCACATTGTGCGAGCACCAGCGCAGACACATGGTGCTGGATATCTCTTTGTGTGGTGCCGCCTGTGAGCGTCGTTAAGGGAGACGTCTTCCAGTGGCATCTCCGTCTTCTCAGTGCGTCGTTGAGAATGTAAAAAAAAACGTTACAATACAAGCTGTTGTTTCCGGCCTCTTAAATTCCCGCTGCATACAGCATTGTGGAGTGATAACTGCAAATAGCATTACCTCCGGCTGAAAGGACTCCAGCCTTGTGAGACTGGCAGCCTTGTGTCTAATACGAGGCATCGAGACGATCGGTGTCTTCGTGAGACGGAAGAAGTCCGCTGCTCTGCTGAAAAGGACGTTTGAAAGCATTTCACGTTTGGGTGAAAAATACATACATCGTTCTTTTCAGCATGCAGGCGCAATATGTCTAGCAACAGCTGCTCAAGTGTTCTTAGGAGATCCTGATGTACAGAGAAGGATATCTGCATAAAGCCAAGCACTGCTTTACACATAGTGCAGTGTAAGGTGACGTGCACAAGGAAGTGAGCCAGAAGCTGAGAGAAACTGACACAACTGCAGTCTGTGAAGGGATGAAGATACTTTACTGCACCGATAAGACTGTAAGAACTAATATATGTTTCTCTCTCTCTCTCTCCCTCTCTCGCTCACAGCTGCACTGCAGGTGTCCATATCCTTGAACAAAGTGGAGTTAAGTGTCGGAGAGTCCAAGTTCTTCATCTGCACAGGTACGCCACACACTGATGGGGGGGGGGGGGGTGTGTGTGTGTGTGTGTGTGTGTGTGTGTGTGTGTGTGTGTGTGTGATGTGCCTTACATCAGGGCATGTGAATTATGTTTGATGTTTGTCAGACAAAACTCAATCCATGCAGTCAGAGGTGGGAGGAGTACTCAGATCATGTACTTGAGTAAAAGTAGAAGTACTCAGATCTTGTACTTGAGTAAAAGTAGAAGTACTCAGATCTTGTATTTGAGTAAAAGTAGAAGTACTCAGATCTTGTACTTGAGTAAAAGTAGAAGTACTCAGATATTGTACTTGAGTAAAAGTAGAAGTACTCAGATCTTGTATTTGAGTAAAAGTAGAAGTACTCAGATCTTGTACTTGAGTAAAAGTAGAAGTACTCAGATCTTGTACTTGAGTAAAGTAGAAGTACTCAGATCTTGTATTTGAGTAAAAGTAGAAGTACTCAGATCTTGTACTTGAGTAAAAGTAGAAGTACTCAGATCTTGTACTTGAGTAAAGTAGAAGTACTCAGATCTTGTATTTGAGTAAAAGTAGAAATACTCAGATCTTGTACTTGAGTAAAAGTAGAAGTACTCAGATTTTGTACCTGAGTAAAAGTAGAAGTACTCAGATCGTGTACTTGAGTAAAAGTAGAAGTACTGAGACCTTGTACTTGAGGAAAAGTAGAAGTACTCAGATCGTGTACTTGAGTAAAAGTAGAAGTACCAGAGTGTAGGAATACTCTGTTTCAGTAAAAGTATTCAAAATGTTCCTCAAGTGAAAGTAGAAAGTATTCTCATCAGAATATAGTGAAAGACAGTGAAAGTAGTCGTTGTGCAGATTGGTCCATTTCAGAATAATATATATGATATGTTTTATAATGATTGATCATGAAAGTGTTCTCAAAGCTGGTGAAGGTGCAGCTAGTTTGAAGTACTTTGTAGACTGCAGGGTAGCTGGTGAAGGTGCAGCTAGTCTGAAGTACTTTGTAGACTGCAGGGTAGCTGGTGGAGGTGCAGCTAGTCTGAAGTACTTTGTAGACTGCAGGGTAGCTGGTGGATTCACTCCAGGTGGAACTAAAGTCTGATTGAACACTTGGTTAGATTTCACATCCTTCATCTGAGAAGTAACTGAAGGGATTAAATACATGTAGTGGAGGAGAAGTTGTAAACACTTCACACCCCAGCATGCGGTCCATATGGAGAGTGACTCGTTGACCTGATGGGCTCCATTCAGAGCCCCCTCTCCTCATCTTCCTCTCCTCATCTTCCTCTCTCCTCATCTTCCTCTCTCCTCATCTTCCTCTCCGAGCGGAGAACCAACACCCAGGAAACCTGACGCCAGTGTCTCGGCGGGGGGGCAGCACTCTCTCTTCTCTCCTGCCAACACACTCAGCGTGGAGCTAACAGCCAGGGAGGCAGGACACACTGAGGTCTGGTGCTTCCTCAGAGGGAGGATGCATGGAGTGTGTGTGTGTGTGTGGAGGTCTGGTGCTTCCTCAGAGGGAGGATGCATGGTGCTTCCTCAGAGGGAGGATGCATGTAGTGTGTGGAGGTCTGGTGCTTCCTCAGAGGGAGGATGCATGGAGTGTGTGTGTGGAGGTCTGGTGCTTCCTCAGAGGGAGAAGCTCTTATTGTGAAGGAGCCTAAAGGAGTGTTGGCGGTTGGAGCTAAATATCCAGCCGTTACCTTCAGAGGAGAGTGGGAGGAAGTGTTTGGCCAAGTGGAGTGGGCTGAACGCCGGGCAGAGCGGTCCGAGCATGAGAAGCAGAGGAACCGAAGTGAGTCTGCAAACTGATAAATAAGAAGGTGTTTTGAGGGACTTTCAGGGCGTTCAGTTGTCGTTGAGTCGGTCCCGCATGAATATGGATTTTACAGGAACAGAAGGCAAAGAAATGCAATTCTGTCACATGTTGATTCACAGGTTTGAACGGGGAGAAAAAGAAGCCGGCTGAAATCAATTTACTCGCCCGACACGAAGCTTTCTTGCCTCCAAAGTTTCCCGGGAAGAATTGGCAGCAGAGTAACAACGATTGAACACACTCCTAGAGAGCACACATGTATGTTCTTGGAAGGTGTCCAAACAAGGTCACGCAGGCAGGTACACGTAGGTACACATATATGTCTATCAACCTTGTCCACAATATTTCAGCTGCCTTTAAAGCCCCCTTCATTTGTTTCTAACCAACGATGTAAGTTTAAAAAGTAAGAACACTATTCTTACTTATCGAGGAGTCTAATTAATGCAAGATGTTCAATTTCCCAGGCTTCTCCAAGTGTTGATTTGAAATACAACACATCCTGTACAGCAGGGACGTGCACAGGTACGGGCTATTGTTGCCGGGCAACGGCCCGTTTGGCCTCTTTGTCTGACCTGCCCCTCTGGAGAGAGCGAGAGTTTCTTTTTCTGTGTTCTGTTGTGGCCGGATCAGCACGATGAGCCCTCGATCAGTATGGTAGCGTCTCGCGGCGGGAAGCACACTTTGTCCGCGCTGTCCTCTGCCGGTGCGTTACGACCACCTCAGTGTCGGATTTTGGAAACTTGATTTTGAGTTGTCTCATGGCAGTTAGGGGATGTCCACACAGCAGCTTGACGGTACGTCCACACGGCAGCTTTACGGTACGTCCACACGGCAGCTTTACGGTACGTCCACACAGCAGCTTTACGGTACGTCCACACAGCAGCTTTTCAAAAATCTTGAAAGTCTTGGAGCTCGGCGTGTCTGACAGCTTGGGGATTTTTTGCGAGCAACGTGACCAACAACCAATCACATGAATGTCCCGCCCCCGACATACAAAGCAAAAAACCCCGGGGATTTTATGCGAGCAATATATATATATATATAAACTCCCCAAACAGGCGAAAACCTACCAGTTTCCCCCTCTGCCTCTGCCACCTCCCTCCATGCTGGTTCCTCCGGTTTGTATCCCGGTAATAGTTCTGGTCGTAAAGAACCGGGTGATTTGCTATCGTAACTTCTCGTTTGGAATATGAGGAAATGAACTGCGGTCTGGCTCTCCCTGCTTACACGCGGTTTGATTGGCTAGCGCTTCTACTGTCAGATTTGCATAAACGTGTTTGATTGGCTGACGCTTCTACTGTCAGATTTGCATAAACGTGTTTGATTGGCTGACGCTTCCAGCTCAGCTTCAAAAGTTGAACATTGCTCAACTTTTGAATCCTGGAAATCCTGGAAATATTCGCTTCGCTCCCCCACAATGCAGTTCGGCGAAAAGCGAGGCAAAGGGACGTCATCCCCATTCAAAGTCAATGGGCAGAGAAGCGGTGGAAGATTCGTCTTAAGCTGCCGTGTGGACGTACCGTTAAGCTGTCGTGTGGACGTACCGTCAAGCTGCTGTGTGGACGTACCGTCAGGGTATAAGGGACAAACCAGGGGACTTGACTTCCTCTTGGTACCGTTGGTTATTTACAAACAAACACCTACATATAGCTACTTGTTGTTGTTGTGCTTCTGTCTTTCTGTGTCTTCTCATCTGTGAACTCCCTCAACGCGCCGCTTGCTCTCTTCTCTTGATCACCCTCTCACGGGTGAACAGTTCAATGTCCCGCTTCAGTGTAGGATTTCTGCCATGTCTCTACTTCAGTTTGACCATCTCTGTTACTAAGTTATGGAATACTAAATAAATAAGTAATTAGATTAATTAGACCGTTACTGCGCTCATAAGGAATGATAAGAAAAAGAATAATGCGTATTGAACTGGTTTCATTAATTAGTGAGTTTATTTAAGGTAATTAGTGAGAGGCCCTATTTTATCAGCTGCACAGCAGTTACAAAGGTCAAACTACATTAGAACAGAATTGTCCCCATGTTATCTTTACTAGTTACTAACATTAGATATTTTAATGAGATATGGACCGAACAACATTTTTAAAATCAAGTCACCGAATGCAAGTAGTCGCCTTAGCTTATTTAGTTATGAGATGTGAATCAGTGTTCAATTTAGTTGATGTAATAATCGTTTGCTTTCTTTTACATTAAAAACAAGTTACAATTTTCAAAAGGTCTTATGTTTTTTTCGGGGGGGGGGCTTTTTCCAGTTTAGAGCAATAGCCCCCCAAATGTCTGTGCACGTCCCTGCTGTACAGCCTTAATGCATCTCATCAGGAACAACAGCCTGTTTCCCAAATCCTTATCAGTGTACAATTTGAACTGTAAGCAAAAAAGACCACGGATATTTAAAAAAGAAATAGATACGTCACTGCCTAACCTCTTAGTATGGTTACTGCATTGTGATGGGTGTGGCATCACCACGCGACAATCATGTATATGTGTTATGCCTTCGCAGCACAGCGGGCTCTAAACATATTTGAATTGAGGCCACGGCACGGCAGGGCAGGGGAGAGCGAGAGGGAAGGTTGAAATGAAATGAAATGAAAACAGTGAGGGAGAGAGATGGTCTGCTGGAAACAGTCGACTCTAAGTGGTCTGCGAGGGAGACAGGTCTCCTCGCACCTGTGTGTCCATGAGAGTTGCAGAAAGGTCAGAGGCGTCTCCATGGCGATTGCTTTCAATGAGAGATATTAACAGTGTGTCCACAACATCATTACGCTGTGTGTGTGTGTTGTCTCAGTAAGCTGTGTTTTTATCGTTTTAGTGTTTCTGCTGCAGGAGAATCTCAACCATCTAATTATAACCGTGAAAGCATGTTAGTCATACCCGTGCACGTCTTAAGGTGTTGAACCGCCATAGAGCTCCTGCTGCTCTCTAATTAAACACCTGATATTTAAAGAAGAGTTCACTCGTTGTCTTCATGCCCCTGTGCAACCCCACAGGCTGCTCACGTGTGTGTGGACATATTCTCTAGATATCTATTGAACACATTGAGAAACACACAAACACCGAATTGAACTTCCTGGATGTGTTCCGTATCATATGGTTTCTCTAAAGGTTTTACAGTGTGTGTATATAACTAAATAATGAAGTAAATAGACACTTAAATGTGTATTTACTACATTATTTAGTTATATTTCCTTCAAAACATGCATCTTTAAAGCACCGCATTCCAAAAGGAGTTATCATCGGGTGCTTGCCTTCACATTGAAACAGTGAATTGGAGTCTTTGTTGGGAATCAAACATTGAGTAAAGCCTCAGAGGGACCAGGTCTCCTGCCAGGGCTAAATGAAGCTGAGCTCATGGCGTCAGATAAACCTGTGTGTGTGTGTGTGTGTGTGTGTGTGTGTGTGTGTGTGTGTGTGTGTGTGTGTGTGTGTGTGTGTGTGTGTGTGTGTGTGTGTGTGTGTGTGTGTGTGTGTGTGTGTGTGTGTGTGTGTGTGTGTGTGTGTGTGTGTGTGTGTGTGTGTGTGTGTGTGTGTGTGTGTGTGTGTGTGTGGTGTGTGTGTGTGTGTGTGTGTGTGTGTGTGTGTGTGTGTGTGTGACCTCCCAGATGACTGAGGTGGCAGCGAGCCAGCACTAGTGTTGGCTGGGAAATACAAAACAGATCGCAGCTACAAAGGCAGTGGTCAGCCGCCATCTATTCTGTGCTTTCCTTCAGATATGTCTAAGTAGAGGTCATATCGTTTTACTCCCACGTTCACCCGCTGGCCGCACAGAGCTGACGGAGATTAATATGCAGCCGATAATTCTGACGCCATGTCAAGATAGCAGTACTTTTTGCTAAGTAGTGTTATGCTGTGTTCGTTATTCTCGCGTCCAGGAGAGAAGCTTCAAAAGGAGACTAAATGGAGTCTCTGAGAAGGTTCAAATGGTACTTTAATTAAATGGCGCGGTAATGTTACAAGCAGAAGATGATTTAGAGAGAGGAGAGAAAGGCTGCAGCTTCCTCTCCTCTCCCAGTTCCTCTCTCAAGCATTCGTCCTTCCCGCTCCTCCTCTCTGGGGGCTGTGGTGACGCAGGGGACTTCCCCCCTCGTTCTCCCGTGTCCGATATCGCGTTAAACGGAGGATTTCGACATGTTACATTCATTGCTTACTTCCACATGCCTTTTCTCCTCCTTATCTCTTTCATAACTTTATATGTAACACATGTTAACGGCCACTTTAGTGATACTAATGGACGGTAGTCCCGGATGTCGCCATGACGGATTTTCAGAATAAAGCTAGGTATTGAGAACTTCCGTTTTTTCCAGAATAAAATAGCATTTAAACTGACGGTATGTTTAAGGTACATTATGCCATAAAACATTGATTTTAATTTCGAACAGTAGTATCCTTCCAAGTGTTTTAAATCCTTATGTCTGAGAAGAACATTCGGTCTGTGTTCACGAGGGCTAGATGAAGTGTTTTATAACCAGGGGTGCACATAACTGGTACGCATGCGCGGCAACAATCTGAAATGCGTACCGTCACTTGTGTCACAAAGCGCATTTGCGTACCGACGTACTGGTGAAGCTTTTCCAGAAGGCGGTTCGATCACCGGACGACAGAGTCGGTGTCCGTGTGCACAGACAGGGCTGCTGTTAACGTCGGTCTGAACAACGGAACTGAGCCAGAACTACGCCAACCGGCTGCGGAGGGAGACTCCCCCCTTCACTGGAGAACTGCGCTAAAACAGCTGATCACAACGTTCACTCTCTGTGGTCACGAAGTACTCCACTAGCCCCCCCCGACTTTCCTGAAGTACTCCACTAGCCCCCCCCCCGACTTTCCTGAAGTACTCCACTAGCTTATTGTTGTCGTTATCTTTGATGTTTCCCTATAAGAGCAGGACGCACTCAGAAGGAGTCGTCATGCTTGCAAGCAATCAAAGAAAATATCTCAAAAGCCCTTATATCGATATAGTGTTTCTTTGCTATGCATATCAAACTCATCGTTTGCTCTGAAGCGGCTCCGACAGTCTAAGTAGAGCACGGCGAGGTCAAATCGGTTTTACACCCACGTTCACCCGTCGGCCGCACGTTACAGAGCTGACGGAGATAAATATGCAGCCGATAATTCTGACATCATGTCGAGCCGCACACACGTAGATGCTGACCGCTGCGATTCCTCTCGGCTATCCAACTCCCCGAGACCTGAATCAATTCCTGCCACCGGGGGGATGCGGGGGTTTCCTTTCAGCTCGCGCTCAGCTCATTCTGCCGCCAAGGGCCGTCCAGTCAATAACCGCCCGGTGCAGGAGGCTCAGATCGCTTCAACATTCCAGTCGCTTTATATTGCTCCCTCTCTGCTGCCCGTCTGAAACGCCTTCCAGGTACAAAGCGCGGGCGCCTGCTTGTTGAAAGTGTAACGTGCATGTGGAGTTCAAAACGCGGTCGCTCTCATCGGCAGACGATCAGTCTTTGGGACATTTTGCGAGAACGTGCAGAAACCTAGAGATAATACATTTCACAGCATGGAGACCGAATGTTAGGAAATGCATGTGTCTGTAATGAGAAGATGAATCCACGAGGATGTCAGCTATCCTGTGGGAAGCAGAGGAAGCATGCTCCTGTCGCCTCAGATCATCTGTGAAGCGAATGGCCTGTCACCACGCTATCAACTTTTAACATATTTAGCTGTCCCTAAATGGCACGAGGTGATAGCGCTGCGATGCTAACAGGTATACAAAGACGCCGCCACGCTCAACACGTATCTGTTTCCCACACGCACACTTGAAAGAAAGCAGAAACATGTACTGTGATTTTGATCAATGCTCCAGTTAGATTGCCTCATCAGATCGGGTGGCCTTGAAACTAATGACAACATGCCAAGGATGTGAGGCTGTTGGAGACATTGCGATGATGATCTACGAGCTGCGGTCTGCTTGGAGAGGCGAATCAGCTAAGATGTTATTAATGTTGGAAGCTGTTCACATCACGACGTGCTGGACAGATCTCCAGCTTCATCCTGCCTGACAGCGAGCGCTCCCCTCACACACCACCTGCTGCTGCTGAGCAGGTTCAACGATGTGCTCAAGGGCTTCTTCCCGATAGTTACTGAAGGGGCAAGACGGCGTTCACACTGCCCTCCTCTCTCTCTCGTAGGGCTTTTATATTGCCACTGAATTCTTTTATTTTCTTGTATTACATATTTCCTCTGCACCCGTTTCCTCCCTGAAATGCAGCGACCTGACACTCGACGAGCCTCCGTCCGTCTCCCCGTCTCTTCAAGCCTCCAGCTGATTGATGGGCAGAGTAATGGCCCTCCTCACTGACACTTTTATGTGCACGATTTACCGGCAGAGGACACCTGCTGCGTGCAGATTGCCGTATCGTCTCCTGCAGATGAGGCTCACACGCTGCATGTTGACACCGTTCTAATCAGGGTTCAAGTTCACTTCCTGCCATTTGTTTCTGTGATCAGTGTGTGTGCATCATCTTGGAAACGAGTGGTATTTATAGCTTGCATATGTCCCAGACTTATACGCTATGTAAATCCAAGATTATGACATTGATTTCCGTCCGTCTGTTCTCTGAACAACGTTGGGCCTTCCTCAGATGCTCAGTGGCCAAAGCTTAGCCGCTAAGCTAGCCGCTAAGCTGGCCGCTAAGCTAGCCGCTAAGCTAGCCGCTAAGCTTATCCCTGAATGAGTACATTTCATTTGATGATAATACTTTTCTACTTTTACTTGAGCCACATTTTGAATGCAGGACTTTTACTATAACAGAATATTCTTACACTCTGGTACTTCTACTAGTACTCAAGTACAAGATCTGAGTTCTTCTACTTTTACTCAAGTTCAAGATCTGAGTTCTTCTACTTTTACTCAAGTTCAAGATCTGAGTTCTTCCACTTGTACTCAAGTACAAGATCTGAGTACTTCTACTTTTACTCAAGTACAAGATCTGAGTTCTTCTACTTTTACTCAAGTTCAAGATCTGAGTACTTCTACTTTTACTCAAGTACAAGATCTGAGTTCTTCTACTTTTACTCAAGTTCAAGATCTGAGTTCTTCTACTTGTACTCAAGTTCAAGATCTGAGTACTTCTACTTTTACTCAAGTACAAGATCTGAGTACTTCTACTTTTACTCAAGTACAAGATCTGAGTACTTCTACTTTTACTCAAGTTCAAGATCTGAGTTCTTCTACTTGTACTCAAGTACAAGATCTGAGTACTTCTACTTTTACTCAAGTACAAGACCTGAGTACTTCTACTTTTACTCAAGTACAAGATCTGAGTACTTCTCCTTTTACTCAAGTACAAGACCTGAGTACTTCTACTTTTACTCAAGTACAAGATATGAGTACTTCTACTTTTACTCAAGTACAAGATCTGAGTACTTCTACTATTACTCAAGTACAAGATCTGAGTTCTTCTCCTTTTACTCAAGTACAAGACCTGAGTACTTCTACTTTTACTCAAGTACAAGACCTGAGTACTTCTACTTTTACTCAAGTACAAGATATGAGTACTTCTCCTTTTACTCAAGTACAAGACCTGAGTACTTCTACTTTTACTCAAGTACAAGATATGAGTACTTCTACTTTTACTCAAGTACAAGATCTGAGT
>JAMFTG010000207.1:82500-137500 GCA_023974075.1 Chaenocephalus aceratus
GCGTAACGGTGCCAGATTAGCTTTGAGCTAATTTTCATCCGCAGTCCCTCACATAAAACATTTAAGAACATTACATTATATTCTTATGACATATAAGGTGCCCGAGAAGATCAAAGTGCAACATTTATCTAATTTCTAGTCTATATTTGACGAGAAATTAGACAAATATAGACTGTACTATTAGGGATATATGCCTTTTAGCCACCCTCGAGTTTGATTGCAATACTAAAACACACGGTGGGTATTTTAGCGGCTGATTTAAAGTCCAAAGATTTATTTAAAGTCAAAAGAATTGAATAATTTAAGCTTTCATTATTGCCCCCGCCTTAATCAAGCTTCTGACAGCATGGAGAACCGTTTGGAAACAAGCTAGCCCAATAAAGGAAATCCCTGCAGGGCCGTACGTCGAGATACAAGAGACACATTCCCCAAGACGTCGTAAACACCGTCTTTTCGCAGGTAGCGCGGGGACAGGAAACGGGTCGATGCAAACACGATAACATCACACAAGAATCCAGGGAGATGTGATAACACGGATTCACCGGGACTTTGGTTTCTCCGAGCTTCATTGGAGGAAACAGGGATTTGGTTCAAGGAGACACACACACACACACACACACACACTCTCACACACACATAGACACACACACACACACACACACACACTCTCACACACACATAGACACACACACACACACACTCTCTCACACACACACACATATACACTCTCACACACACACACACACACACACACACACACACACACTCACACACACACACTCTAACACACATAGACACACACACACATATACACACACTCTCACACACACTCTCTCTCACTCACTCACTCACACACACACACACACACACACACACACACACACACACACACACACTCTCACACACACACACATAGACACTCACACACACACACACACACACACACACACACACACACACACACACACATAGACACTCACACACACACACATTGACACTCTCACACACACACACACACACACACACACACACTCTCTCTCTCTCTCTCTCTCTCTCTCTCTCTCTCTCTCTCTCACACACACTCACACACACACATATAGACACACACACACTCACACACACACATACTCTCACACACATAGACACACACACAACACTCACACACACACACACACACACACACACACACACGCATCCTTCTGAAATCGCCCCCCTGCTGTGC
This sequence comes from Chaenocephalus aceratus, assembly GCA_023974075.1. Classification (NCBI taxonomy): domain Eukaryota; kingdom Metazoa; phylum Chordata; class Actinopteri; order Perciformes; family Channichthyidae; genus Chaenocephalus; species Chaenocephalus aceratus. Next base: position 83,723 of record JAMFTG010000207.1, read on the forward strand.
AGTTGTCTTTTTTTCTCTCCTCTCCCTGAGAACCATTAGAGGAGACATCCCAGCTTCAATCACACCTGCCATCGCTCAGCCTTCGCCTCGTTCACCACTGAGCTGAGCACCCCCCCCCAAAAAAACCTAAAAAACCCAGTGTTTCCATGGTAACCGGCGTCGCTCACCCGGGGTATCTCTCGGATTAGATCGAATGAGCAGAAGCAACAGCAGCAGCATGCGGATAAAAAACCTACCCAAAAGCCTGTGAGCTGCAACATGTTGACATCTGCGTTTCACTGTACTTTATTATGTGCCTGTATATTAACTTGTTTGTTTGTTTGTTTGTTTGTTTGTTCACCATGTAAAGCGGCCACGAGTCCCTTGAAAAAATCTATTATTATTGTTATGATGGTCGGTTATAATTGTATTTGTTCATCCATTGGACACTGCTTAAGTTTGTACAGTATCATAATTATCTTCTTTTATTATTATTATTATTATTATTATTTGTTGCGTTGTTGTTTTACACGATCAAATCAAATCAAATGGTCGGTTATAATCGTGCTACTTGGAGCGGAAGATCGCTTTCGATCCAACATAAATCTAAATGGCTTCAACATAAAAAAGCTGGCTGGATTTCCTGGTGTTTTTAGCCACGCTAACGACGTAGCTCACGGTGAAGCCTCTTTCCCCATCTACCAACTGTATGAACTTGTGTACAGACATTCATGCTCCCCTGAGGATGTATTCTGCTGACTTTAGTGTAAAATATCTCAACAACTAATGGATGGAAAGCCAGAGAGTCTGAGCCTGAAGACCTGGATGTTGCTGTCGTGAACCCATGTGTGTTTTAGGGGGTAGAAGGTCTCTCATGTTCCCCTTGGAATGCATTGTAGGCACGGCACGTTTATTTATATAGCACTTTTCAACACAAGGCAATTCAAAGTGCTTTACAAAAAAATGAAAGACATTAAGCATTAAAAAGAAAAGCTAATAAAATAAACATTAAAAGAAAAAATACATGGATAAAAGTTACAGTGCAGTTTAAGATATGAATACCGTACTTTTCGGACTATAAGCCGCGACTTTTCCCCCCATTTTGTTTGTACAGCTAACGGCCACTAGGAGACCTCCTAAATCTATGGATTTTACAGGTACAATTAACCACCTTTAACACTACGGGCTCTAGGACCGGTCCGCGCCCGCCACCTTTAAGACAGAACGAGAGCGAGACAGACGGACACTTTAGCTGCTGCGGCTGATATGCAGGTGCGCTTTATAGTCCGAAAAGTACGGTAGTTCAATTAAAAGCAGCGACAAAAAGAAAAGTCTTCTTCTTATAATAACGTGTGGCTCCATGGGTGCTCTTAACATCCCGATAGCAATGAATATCTGAAGTGCTTTAAAGTTAACTGATAACAAAATCAACTGCCGTGTTCTGCCTCTGCGTGCAAACAGGAAACTCGTAAGATAGCCCCTTTCATTTCCTCCTAGTTTATGAATGGACGAAGCAGATAATGCTGCCATGTCTCGTGAAGGTCCTCTCCCTCGCGGTGATGTAGCTTTAGAGCAGGGGTGGGGAACCTTTTTCCTCTCAAGGGCCATTTAAATTTTTTCAACATCCTCCGAGGGCCGTACAAATTATTGACCTCTGCTTAAAAAAACTAAAATCACAGCATTTATTTCTTCTTTCTTTCATGCTGTGCAAAGAAAAAGCAACCTCTCAATCCAGATATCTCACCATGACTCATATGCATGCATGTGCACGGTTGTAGCATGACCACCAAAACAGAAAGATATGGACACAAATGTGCAAATGTATTTTGTTTCCTATCCATCTGGACATGATTTAAGTGGGGGGGGACCTAACCTCCTCTAGGGAAGATTTTTTTTTAAATGTTGAAGTTAAAAGCATCAATCTGGTGCACTTTGAGAGCAACATTAAGATATCTATGGATAATCTCTCAACACCCAGATGAAACAGAACTGTAAACATATTTACTTTTTCTTTATGGATATTTTACAAATCACTCCCCTTTCAAACTGTATTCTTGTTTATTAATAACAACTTTTTGTTACTGTCATATAGTATTTTATACCTGTTTACTTTATTCTCTTATTTTTTTCTAACTGTAATGATCATATAAAGATGTGCCTTTACCTCACTGGTTGGAGAAAAAGCTTCTTATATTCGTTAGCATAGCTAGCTAACCAGATGCTAATAACAACAAAGCTATTGTCTGTATGATCAGTATGACAGTCATGAACAGATCGCCACTGGGCTTACAACTAAAGACACAGCCACGCAGAAACTGCAGCATGTGTACAGCTCCTTATCTGAAGTGCCGAGCCACGTTCTGGTGCTCTCCGTCAGAACTACACTTCTGTCAGACGAGACATATACCACGTGATGACACGTTAGGCTCGTGTTGTGTTCATGGACCCTGACCTTGGCCAGGAAAAACAGGCACTCGCTTGTTTAATTTTTTTTGCGGTCTAGATTTCTAGATTTTTTATCTTTTTTGCGTGTGTTTATAAATTACCTCGAGGGCCGTACCAAATTGTCTCGCGGGCCGTATACGGCCCGGGGGCCGGAGGTTCCCCACCCCTGCTTTAGAGAAACCTCCGAGTGTACTCAATTCTCCAGAGTCAAGTGTTCAGCAGGGGTTACAGCAGAGAGGTTGTTTCCCTTGTAGAGCAATGCGACGGCGAAGGAGAGAGGTGAACAGAAGGAACCTCAGAAGGGTAGAAGCCTGAGAGAGAGGTAAAGATCCTGGAAATAAAAGAAGAGGGAAATTGATAAGAGTGGATGACAAACACTCGCAGAGGCATCCTTGAAGTTAATGAAGACACTGAGACGCCGGGCACGTTGGCAGCCGGGAGAGAGAGAGGAGCAGCCTGGCATAAATCACACAGCAAAATGCTAATGCCGAAGCCTCGCTAACGCAGAGGACTGATAGGGGAAGCTGATGTCAAAAATGTTTGTGAAGAAGAGGACGAGGAATCTGTCTTCGAAGCGCTCCTGAAACCAAGAAAGACAGAATGAAAGGCCGCCTGTGTGCTGGTCTCATTCTGGCAGCAGAAAAAGCTCGACTCAGTGATTTTGTTTTGTCATTTCTGTGACGTAACGTCCGCCCGTCTGTCGCCTGTGCGGTTTTAACACAATCGCCATGTGGCCCAGAAAAAACAGTCATTTTTTTATTTGATTTTTGAGGGTGAAGTCATCCATTAATTTCACGTTGTTTCTCACGCTGTGATTGGCCAGGCAAAATGTCCCATGCAAGCTAATCGAAATACTGAATACACACTTTGTATTTGAGGGGATGAAACCTCTTTTAGTACCGTACTTTCCGGACTCTAAAGCGCACCTGCATATTAGCCGCAGCAGCTAAAGTGTCCGTCTGTCTTGCTCTCGTTCTGTCTCTCGGTTCCACTTTCACTTTGGCGCGCTACCTGTCTCGCTCTTTTCCGGCCTCCAGCTTTTCCTGCTGGAGCCCGCCGCTTAGAGGTGGCGGGCGCGGACCGGTCCTAGAGCCCATAGTGTTAAAGATGGTTAATTTTACCTGTAGAATCCATAGATGTAGGAGGTTCCCTAGTGGCCGCTAGCTGTACACACAAAATGGGGGAAAAAGTCGCGGCTTATAGTCAGAAAAGTACGGTAGTTTAAGGACAAAAAACAACACTTTATTCAGTCCAGGGGAAGAAGTCCTGTCCTTTTCGACTTTTCAGGCGATACATGCATTATGCCAGGTGTCCAAATAGAGCGCGAACAACACTTGCACCTGCATTATCAAACAAATTGGGAAAAAAAAGTGTTTTAACGTAACTTTTTCAAGCCCTGGGTTCATAGTTCACGATTCTGTAAAAGCGTAAATGGCTCCGAGTGCTTACAGAATATGAAAAACAAATGGCTTCTCAATCTCTTTTCCAGAGAGGCTCACGTTTCGAGACGTCCAGTCGCCGCAGGAGTTCCGTCACGGAGAGACGGCGGAGGTGGTCTGCGACGTGATCAGCTCCCCGGTGCCCGTGGTGGTGTGGTACTACCAGGACCAGGAGATCACCGAGGAGCACCACAGTGAGTCAGAACTTCTGGTTTTAATACCGTCTGTCACCGAGTCTAAAAGGGTCCTTTAAAGACCGTGAAGTAGTTCGGAACACGGATGGAGTCACACACACGAGTGCAGGTTTTGAATACTTCCATAAACACACTTTGAACATGTTTTACGAGGACGGAAATGCACAATAGGATGTCAACATTAGTCCACATGGTACCTTTAAGGCCTGAATGGATGCATGGATGGAGTTTAGTCGGGGATTAAACGGTGCTTTGAGTACAGTAAGTACAGGAAGTACAGGAAGTACAGTAAGTACAGGAAGTACAGGAAGTACAGTAAGCGCTCGTGATGAAGAATAACTCATATTCTCATTTCAGGTTGTTTCACATCACAGATTTCTTTATTTCTGTGTATCTGATTAAGCGGCTAATCCGAATAGCTAAAGTTGATTTAAGGTTGTTCATTTCGTCCCTCAGGCTTCTGGGATATAACACGTGACTGATATCTAATCTGTAAGCGATAACAATAGCAGATTACGATGACAACAATGCGCAGGCATCTCAAAAGCCTTGCGTTTTGAACGTGAACCTGCCAACCACACTCGATTGTTGAGAAGAAAAACCTCCAAATGTTCCCAATCCTCTCCCTCCCTCGTTGAAAAGACGTGTTAGCGTGCCAACAACACTGTGTCTCGAGGAAACGCCATTTCCTTCTTTTGTGTGGCTTCACAATAAGACAAGGATATCAAATTCTATAAATAGAAATCCCATCAGCCCTGGAGGAGGCGTATAACTCGGAGAGAAACCGTGTTAACAGGCGACTGAGAGAATGGATTATCGAGCGATGGGATGCATGCAAAGCTCTTATTATGGAGCTGGTGCATTTTAGCAGCGTTCTGTTCATGAAATCGAGTCCGATTTGATCCAAAGGAATGTAAAGTATAGAAGTGAAGCTCTTGTCTGTCACCCCGCCCTTTTGTTATGAAAAAGGTAGAGGACCACACGCAGGACAGTCTCGCTTTCAGCAGGATTATTATTTCCAGGGAACCTGTAGAGCGGGATTCATCATTTCCTCGTCTTCTCCGCCCTGATTTACAGCTCTCGACACCCCGTCCTCCATCGAGACGAAAGCGCACGTCCGAGCCCTGATTAGAAACAGTAACCCCTTGAATCTGTCACGTTTTTTTAATTGAAATTCAAATCTTCAACGCCGGCGTGATGAGGAAACTCGGACAGGAGGAGAAGGACAGTTTAATCATTCCACTCTAATTACGATGCGTGGATATACATATCTTTGCTTGGGAGGAATGAGACAGAGGCCTCATCACTCCTGGCCACAATGGAGACTATTTGCAACTGTAATTGCGTGCATGGTTATCGGCGTGGACTCTATCAGGTGAATGTGCCCGAGTGAAGATTGACAGTCTAACTCCCGGAGAGTGGAGATGGCAATTTCCTCCGTGTGTTTTCCTAACTTCCTTATCTCCCTTCCTCTTCCTCTTCCTCTTCGACGTGAAGGCAGGTTTCAGGTGCTGCCGAACAACAACCTTCAGATCCACCAGGTGACCAAAGCGGACGAGGGTGTGTATCGCTGCGAGGCGAGCGTCGAGGCCCGCGGGGAAATCGACTTTGTGGACATCGCCATGGTCGTCAACGGTGAGTTTCACTTTGAATCAGGACTGGCTGTGAAGGTTCGACTACCAGACGATGCTCAAAGGTGTCCTATCATGCAACATGCACTTGTTGATGTCTTTTATACATAAATATGTGTCGACTCACAAAGTGTCAGGAAATACAACCCTCTCTCTTTCCCTCCGTACCCACATCTCTGAAAACGGGGGTTAAAAACTGAACATTTTAAAGGTCTCCTATCGTGCAGAATTCACTGTTTGAAGTCTTTCCTATATACATGGGGTATGGGGCTCGAATGGGCGATCTGTTTGGTATGTTTGAGCAAAACACCTCATCGACATGTTATATATATATCGGAGACATATAATATGCCTAAAAATGATATAATAGGAGTCCTTTAAAGCAGTGTTTCTCAAACTTTTTCATACCAAGGACTTAACCAATAAAAAAACACTCGCGGACCACCTAACTCCACAAATATCCAAAAACACATCGTTTTTTACAAATCGCCTGAAAATGGTACGAACAAGTGGCAACATGTGTGACGAAGGTGTTGATCTGGGCTATATCATGCAATCGAAAGTGAAACTTAAGCTCGCTCCATTGTGGAGATATTCCCGCGAGAGTGTGGAAAACTTAAATGTTTTTATTTATTTCAAATGTGAAATGTTACCAATATACTCACGGACCACTAGGGGGCGATCACGGACCACACTTTGAGAAGCACTGCTTTAAAGGAATAATCTAACTATTTAAAGATGTTGTGTGCACAGAAAACAAGAAATGAAAGATTATTCGGAACGATCAAGACTTTCTGTTAATCGTCCTTTTGTCATATTGTATCCTACTTAAAACATTGTTAGTTTAAGATAAGATAAGATAAGGAGTACTTTATTGATCCCAATTTGTGAAATGTTGGCGTCGCAGCAGCATCGAAAGACAAGACATTGTACACGAGAGGATTTAGTTTCAGTTTGGGATTCACACACGCGAAATCCTTGTATCTCTACAGTCTTGGTTGTTCTTTATTCTTGCGTTGTGGTTCCGTCGCTTCGCGTGGCTCGCTTCAAAAGTCGAGCAATGTTCAACTTTCGAAGCTTCGGCGGAAGCGTCAGCCAATCAAATCATATGCCAGTACGAGCTCTAGCCAATCAAACCGCGTGCTTGTGTGTCCGGGGCGGGAGATTCATGTGATTGGTCGAGTTTCAGACACGCCCACCGGCAAGCTTCAACGCGCGCCGCCGTGTGGACGCTACAGTGACCTTTAGCATAGATCTTTGTTTAATACTTGACTCGAGGAGAGACTACCAGACGATACTTAAAGGACGAGTCGTTGGGGGCCTCAGTGTGGGGCTTACAGACGCTACATCCTTGTATCTCTACAGTCTTGGTCGTTCTTTATTCTTGTAAGGTCTGAAAATGCGGTTTCCAAAGAAAGTAGTGAAGCTTAATCCTCGCCCAGCCTATAAGGCACATGTGTCAAACTCGAGGCCCGGGGGCCAAATCAGGGCCGTGGTGGATTTAATTTCGGCCCGCAGGATAATTTCTAATTCCTATTAGATCTGGCCCGCCGGTATATTGCACGCACGCCTTCACTCCATCCTGAGGGTCTCCTCCGCTCAGAGCCCGAGCCCAAACATTGATGACCTTGCCCCCGAGATGAGACGCCAAGTGTCTGAGCTAGCATCACAGAGCAGCAACCTGAGTTCAATGGATGCTTCCTTCTGCACTTTCTCTCACGACAGCACGGCATGTTTGGTTTCTCTTTGAGGGGAATAGTTTTGTTGAAGCTGTTGTTGGCCTGTGGGGAAATGTACTCATAAGAAATGACTCTGGAGAAGCTGCAGATAGAGCCATGAGAAATGAAAGCACCTGATTATTTAATGTTGTTTTTATAGCAATCATTGAAGCTTTGTTGGTTCCAGGTTCAATATGTGCAATAAGTTCATTTCAATAAGTTCTGCAATAAACACTGAACCAGTCCGGCCCTCGACTAGCACCCATTTCTTTTATTTTGGCCCACTGAGTGTTTCAGTTTGACCGCCTGCTATAAGGTGTCAGGACGAAAAGGAGAAGCATCAGATTTCATCCAGCCTCACTGACGGTTAATAACTTCATCATCGGCACGCGTTTTGCTACTTGTTCTCCTTATCCTTTAATGTGATTGAGAATTTCAATTAGCGACGTCTTTGGTCTCCGCGGGGCCCACACCTCGAAGGATGACATTTAAATGTTCTCATTTGTCCTCATTTGCGCCGAGTCACCTGAGACTGCCGTGGTGATTGAAATGTGATTTTTTTGTTCAGGCCAGCGTAACGCTTGAGCGGCTGCAATATTGTCTCCGCCCGTGTAATTCTCTCTCGGTTAATGTAATGGCCGAGCGGCCCTTCCGCCCAAAAATCTATGAATTGCGTTCAATTTAGCACACCACTTAGCGCACTTCAGAGGGAGATCCAATAAGCCGGCTCAATGAGGCTTGAGCTATTATTGCAGACTCTCGCCATGTGCTGCCGAGATGTCCCGAGGAAGTCTCTTTAAAGATGGGTTCGGGTAACGGTGACACGTTTGGATGAAAGAGAATATAATAATTTCACGGGAATACTTCGAGGAATGTGAGAATTTGGTTAGTATTGCCAAATATCTGAAACTCTGACTACTGAAGACTTTCTGTTTGCTTTGAATTGATATATTCGCATCCCACACTGCATTCTCACTTCATGTTTTATTATCTTTGTATTTTAATGTTTCTAATGTCTCTTTGAATCGCCTTGTAGTCGAGGTGCTAGATAACTAAACTTGTCTTTACCTCAAGGAGACTTCCCTAAAGACTCAAAGTGAGACACAATCTGATCTGCAGAAGCACCATTTGGTCCGCTTTAAATATAAAAAGTACTGAGAGACAACTTTATGAAAACTAATGTCCTATAAGGAGGGCTGTTACAGCAGAACGTTCACTTTGGACTACTTTGAACTAGCTGAGCATTCAAAATAATAATAATAATACATTTTATTTTTAGGCGCCTTTCATGACACCCAAGGACACCGTACCATTTAAAAAAAAAAAAAAAAAAAAAAAAAAAAACTAAATTAAAAATAAATAAAATAAAAGCTAATAGGCAACAGAACAAGATAAAAACACAAACAGGAAATCATGGAGGAGACAGTCAAGTGGACACAAATGAAACATATAATGGGGGCACTACAGTGAGTAAGCAGATTTGAACAGATTGTCTCTCGCTAGCTCGAGTTGATGTTAAGGTGACAGCGATGGAAAACGCTCTGATAATATTAGCTTGCATCAGACTGTGCTTGTTGCACAACAGCCCCCCTCGGTCCCAGGGGTTCACAGAGTCCCTGAGGATCCGTGTTCCTGTGATGTTCAGGAACGTTGCACCTATAGGCTTCCGCTATTTGAAACCCCTACATGTCCGTTACCTGCCCTGCAGCTGGCCGTGTGCTCTCACTCTGAAGAACTATTTTTGTAGGTGTAGAAAACAGGGAATATTTTAGTTCTCTCTCGACACCACTGCCTTCGTGTTTATCGGGATTGTCACCTGGAAAATTCACGAGGACTGCTCCCCCTCTGTGGGTTGTAACACTGAGGGCACGGTGGAGCAATAACAGGAGAGGGTTTGAAGAAAGGCAACCAGAGAACATATCGACTCGGACCGGTCCAAACACACACAGATAGCAGATAGCTGGGAGGCTCGGATATATCGATGCTACGTGTTTTATCAATCGGCTGCGGATGCTGAGCTGTTTTCTGCTGCCGTGCCCGGGGGTATCCCGGTGAGGGAGGATGCACAGACCCGTAAGAAAACAGCCAGCATCAGTCGTTGTGTGTGTGAGGACCCCTGGAGGAAGAATGAAGAAGAAAGCCAGGCAGCTACAGAGCGGCCATCTTTACTGTAGGCTCGTCTCCTGAGGGCCGACACTGAGCTCTCGCTCTCTTTGAGTCAGTCAGGATGGACGTCGATTCTTATCCAATCAGAAGCCAACAGAGAGCGCTGCAGATAGACGCGTCCTGCACCAATCACACCGCCTCTTACGCAATTTTAGTTGATATACCTCTTACAATAAAGCAGTGTCTACTTGTGTCACATATTTATGACATCGACAAGTTATAAGCAATGCCAAAAGGAAGAAGAATTGGAGGACCCTCTTTATTGGTCACACGCACACACAGCGTCATTTGACCTCTGCATTTAACCCTTGCTAGTACCAACAATAACTCTACCGTTTTATTTTGTCATTTTAAGGGGCTATTTTGTCACTGCCTTTTTCTGTTACTTCTCTTGTGCAATTTCTGTTTATATACCTCTTGGAATAAAGCAGTGGCCGTTTCTCAATCGCGAGGATGCTGGCTTGGTAGTCGCGTACTTCCAAGTCACTTCCTTCAGAAACGAAGCCAGTATGCTTCCAAGCCACGGCTTCGGAAAACGAAGAAGAATGGAGGCTAACAAGTGTGCCACTCTCTCTAACGGTTTCAACATAAACTGAACCGAAAGTAAATCCCTCACGATGTCTATCGAATTATGAACTTGCTTTACTTTCATGGAACACATTTTTGGTGATAACAAAGTAACATATTTACCAACACATGTTCTACGCCACTACACTTCATTTCATTTCCTTTCAAACCTTTATTTAACCAGATTGGTCCCATTGAGATCATAGATCTCTTTTTCAAGCCTAGCTTTAAAGACATGCAGAGGAATGAGATTGCTCAGTTTCAATTCTTGCTGAAGATTGTTCCAAGCAAGTGGAGCTGCACATAAAAGCTGTCTTCCCTCAGACAGTCCTTGCTCTTGGCACATCTAACAAGACTACATCATGCGACCTCAGACAGTAGCTGCTTGCAACTCTCTGTGTTATCAGAGAGCAGATATAATACGGGAGTTTACCCAACAAAGCTTTATAGATACAGTGACTGAGCCTCCGTACAGAGAGTGATGGTAAACCTGCCTCGGCATACAGGGTACAGTGATGAGTAAGTGCTTTACAGTTAGTGACAAATCTCAGTGCGCTGTGATAGGCGGCATCTAACTTGCTCAGGTAATTGGCAGGTGCATTCATATAGACCAGATCACCAGAGTCCAGCACAGGTCAAAGGTCACAGAGCCTTCTCCTGGCCTCAAGCGAGAAGCAGGACTTGTTTCTGTAGAAGAACCCTAGCCTAACCCTCAGCTTTTTAAGCAGGTTATTGACATGAAGTTTAAAATAGAGACAATCATCAAGCCAGATACCAAGGTATTTGTAACAGGTAGCCACTTCAAGTTTTGTTCCTTGCGTAGTTACAATATCTAAAACAGGCTCTGGTGTCTTTTTAGCTTTAGAAAAGAGCGTTACCTTGGTTTCATCCACATTTAGAAGAAGCTTTAGTTCAGAGAGCTGAGTCTGAATAGTGTTAAAAACAGCCTGTAATTTAACACCAGCCTCCTGAATGGAGGGACCTGCACAATACATCACGGTATCATCCGCATACAAATGTAAAGTAGCTTCATCCACATTTTCACCTAAACTGTTAATATATATGGAGAATAAAAGTGGTCCTAAAACAGAACCTTGTGGTACACCATTAGAAATGTTTAACCACTCGGAAGACATTTAAATGTGTGCTGCGTCGGTTCAGCCATTCTCCACAAGGGTTTTTGAAATTGGTCCGTGCGCAAAGCATTGTGGGGATTTTAAGGACGCAAAGTCTACCCATGTGCAGCCTCGAAATTTCCCACAAACCAAGGACGCGGCCTCGGTGGAATTCCAAGTATGCTGGAGATTGGAACAGTACTTCGGCGGCACTCGATGACGTAGCATCCTTGAAATATTGGCTTGGAAGCCAGAGTCCTCGAGATTGAGAAACGGCCAGTGTCTACTTGTAACTCCTTGTCGCATGTGTATGACATCAAAAAGTGATGAGCATTGATATTTAAAAGGGCCTTAAAGGTTTTATTTGCATTTTGTGCATCCTTCTGCATGCACACGACCGATAACACACGACAGGAAAGGGGACAACCCCAAAATCATAATAGAGCCCCTTTAAGATCATTTCACATGCATGAATAAAGTCTAAAAACCAAAGATCTCTCTCTAAAACATGGACAAATCAGCATTTTAAATATTCCAAGGTTAGAAAAAGCCTTCGGGACGACCTCGGAGCACTTTGCTAACTTTACTTTGAGCTGTCAATTAGCAGAGAGGCTTGTTGAATGAGGCTGTGGAGGAAGGCGATGTCAGCGCGGTGTGAGGGCCCTGATTCAGCTTCTCCTTGACTGAAAACATGTTCTGTCGGATAATAGCTTTAGTGATTTAGTTCATTCATTGCCCGTACGAAAAGAGAATTGCCTCTTGAATCGGTACGTTGTTGTTCAGAAAGAAGTCGATCAATACTTTCAATGATCCCTGTAGAGTTGGTTCTTTCAGAGGCAACAGCTGAGTGGATGTTTGCGTCTCTGTAGTTGTATTGTAAAGTTAGACTGTATCACCTCCTCTTACGGTACGTCCATACACCAACGCTTCTGCCCAATCACGTTGAATGGGGTGACGTCACTTTGCGCCGAACTGCATTGTGGGAAGCAAAGCGGAGATTTCCAGGCATCTCAGGATTCAAAAGTTGAGCAATGTTCAACTTTTGAATCTTCAGGGCCCAGGAGTTCAACACTTTGAATCTCAATCAGATCAGATTTTGAAATCCCATGTTTCGTGATCCAGGATCAGACAAGCCGGCCACATGTTGTCCCTGGAGTTCAAAGCCATTCAGGATCAGCCTGATCCAGATTACGACTTTTCAAGATGACTAGATCCTGAATGCTTTAATCCGACCGAGCGCCATCTAGTGGACATGAAAAATACTACAAGGAAGACAAGAGACCACATTGCAGACTTCTATTGTCCGCAATTACTTTTGAAAGGTGATGACATGGCTTTTTTTTTGTTGAAGATATTTTAATTTAATCTAAATTACATTTGTGATTGACAATCTTTGTTGTGATACTTTCATGAGCATAAACATTTATGTCATCAACATTTGGTTGAAAACAAAACAGGCACAAACGTGAGCAAAAAATGAAAAATAAAATGTATTTGCCATGAAGGCTAAAAATGGTGTATTATTTCAGTTAACAAACTTTGCCATCTAATTTTAATTGAAACGTATTTTAAAATAAATGGTACAGTACATGTTGCTCTGGTGATCCACTGGAAACCCACCCCTCTGGTGGGATCAGGATAATCCAGTTCTTTGTCGGTTTGAACTCCCCGTTTTGAAGATTTGATCCAGTTTTGAACTCCTGGGCCCTGAAGCTTTCGGTGGAAGCGTCAGCCAATCAAATCATATGCCAGTACAAGCTCTGGCCAATCAAACCGCTGCTTGTGTGTCAGGGGCGGGAGAGTCATGTGATTGGTCGAGCCTCAGACACGCCCGCCGGCAAGCTTTTTCCAAAGCCGCTGTGTGGACGTACCGTTAGTCTTGCGATACATAGAGTTTATATCGAGCTTGGAGGAATGTTATATCATCTCTTAGAGACATAACCTTTCGCATAGATCTTTGCTTGATGCTTGTTTGCGTCTGTGTCTATAGTTGTATTGTAAGGTTAGACTGTATCACCTCCTCTGAGTTAATATCGAGCATTGTTATATCATGCCGTTTCTTTTTGACAGCGTCAGACTACTTCAGCAATATGTTAACGTTAACGTTTCTTTATCCGGTCACGAGGAACGGTATGTTGTCTGAAACGCCTCGCTGTGAAGTCATACATATTCATCGTGGGGTTTTATAGAAGAGTGGGTTTTCTTCTTTTGCCCACAAGCGTGACGCTGACCCGGAGTTTCATCAAAGCAGACCGTAGCTGAGGAAGATGGCGTATCGAGTGAATGGATAATCACCCTTCAGGTCGAAAAGCAGTCTGGAGAGAGGCCGAACATTTTAGGAAGTGACCTCGAAAGTTATCGGAGCACTTCCGTTCGCCTTTCATCCATAAAAAGAACAGAGGATGTTAAAAGCAAGGACATGTATCGAGCGATACCGTATGAAAAGCTGACATGTTATTTCCATATGTAGTTTGTCTCCCTGTCAATAAGCTTTTAACAACAGAGTGTTTCTCTGTTCATCATGGATACATGTGTCCTTCCCGTCTTGACACGCAGTGACTTTTCATCCCTGAGAGGGTTCTCGTGAAATAAGACATATTATAGCGTGACACACGCATTTTTCATTCCCTGGCCGTTTCTCAATCTCGAGGATACTGGCTTCCAAGCCAATATTTCAAGGATGCTACGTCATCGAGTGCCGCCGAAGGACTGTTCCAATCTCCAGCATAGTCGGAATTCCACCGAGGCCGCGTCCTTGGTTTGGGGGAAATTTCGAGGCTGCGCATGGGTAGACTTCGCGTCCTTAAAATCCCCCACAATGCTTTGCGCGCGGACCAATTTCAAAAACCCTTGCGGAGAATGGCTGAACCGACGCAGCACGCATTTAAATGTAAGTATAGTGGCGTAGAACATGTGTTGGTAAATATGTGACTTTGTTATCACCAAAAACGTGTTCCTGAAAGTAAAGCAAGTTCATAATTAGATTAGGTATTTACTTTCGGTACAGTTTATGTTGAAACCGTTAGAGAGAGTGGCACACTTGTTAGCCTGTTCCATTCTTCTTCGTTTTCCGAAGCCGTGGCTTGGAAGTATACTGGCTTTGTTTCTGAAGGAAGTGACTTGGAAGTACGCGACTACCAAGCCAGCATCCTCGAGATTGAGAAACGGCCCCTGTGTGGTATCCACATCAGATAGAGTAACACACGGCACACTCACACACCTACAAGGCATAGATGTCTCACCTAGCCTGCTCCGGTAGCTCACCTGAAGGGATCATCTAAACATGTTGGGGGATTAGCTTACTTGCGTATAGCTTCAGTCAGAGGCAGCTTAGCATAGCTTAGCATAACGAGTGCAGGAAGAAGTCTCCTAGCACCAAACTCTTCGGCTTCATATGTGAGAAAAACATCATGTTAATGCAGGAAGTTCTGGTTTTAAATGTGGGTTAATTCCCAGACTATGGGACGTAGAAATAGTCCGTAAGTTGGCTTTATTTGTAGCCGTATTTTCGAGCTTCAGGTTAGCTCTTTTACTGATGTATGGTAACCCCGACTAACGAGCTACTGGCACCACCCACATCGATACCGCACGGATGTAAAAGTACTATTTATCTTCTCATCAGACTCTCTGCAAGAAAACAAATAAGTGTAAATCACTAAATGTCAAACTCCTGCTTTAATGCAATTCAATATGGATTGCTCGTCATTACACTACAGCCTGCATCTCAATGTTTCTCCTTCAATAGAGCTTCCTGTTTTCCTTCATCAATATCAAACATCTCTTTATATCTGATGCTGATACAAAAGGCAGATCCTAATTTCCCAAGTATCCTTCCCAGACACTTAATTTTGGATTTACTCCCACATTACTAGAAGATCAACCACTTTATTTACCAATTATGAATCAGGGCTGGTTTCCTTCCAGTGTGTTCTGATCTAAAAAACACTAATAAGCACTCCAGTAAAGGTGTCAGAACATTCGCTTGCTATCTAGTACACGGTTCTGATATGTACCGACTTCTAAACACGACTGATGCCGAGTTCATTGAAGCCCATTGGCGCGTAACAGACCTCCAGCTCCTCTGCGATGCATTCAAATCAGTCTGAGCGAGTTGAGGATGTCTGTACAGCCTCAGCAGCACCTCCAGCGAGCCTCTGAAGTTCCCGGGATATGACTAAAACATGAAGAATTCATTAAGCTCGCCAGATTCTTCTTGGACGCTCAGAGGCTGTTTGCTGATTCGCTGTTTTGAAGTCTTTCTGCTTGGCACTGCGTCTCATTAACGGGCCGTTTCAACGAGCCTCCCTGATGTGGGAGTGTGTTCTCGAGAGAGAGGGAGAAACGCTGGAGAAAAGGAAATATATTGGCGCGGAAATCAATGGTTATCGTGTCAGGCAGATGCTTTCTCTGGGCGATCGCCGAGTCAGGACTATTGGAAAGGCCTCATGGTGCTCAGCCCGTTAATATCCCTCAAAGCTCTCCGGTCCTCCATGTTCCTCTGCATATAGATAGATCTTTAATTTGTCATTGTACAGGTACAACGAAATTACAATGAACTCAAGGTGCCAACACGCAACAACAAGACAATATGAAAACAACAAGACACTATAAAAACAAGAAATGGGACTTAAATAGACGTGATAGGGAATATGTACATAAATAAATAATAAATTAAATTGCACGATTCCCCTCGTATTGCACGGAAGGCTTATATAATTTAAATATTAGCAGCGTTTAGTGCACATATGGGAAAAAACTGAATTTGAGTCCGTTTGTCCGGGAAGACATGGTACGGAAGCGCCTGCCTGAGCGCAGCCGTACAAAGGGCAGCCGTACAAAGCGCGGCCGTACAAAGCGCGGCCGTACAAAGCGCGGCCGTACAAAGCGCGGCCGTACAAAGCGAGGCCGTACAAAGTGCGGCCGTACAAAGTGCGGCCGGCCGTACAAAGTGCGGCCGGCCGTACAAAGCGCGGCCGTACAAAGCGCGGCCGTACAAAGCGCGGCCGTACAAAGCGCGGCCGTACAAAGCGCGGCCGGACAAAGCGCGGCCGTACAAAGCGCGGCCGGACAAAGCGCGGCCGTACAAAGCGCGGCCGTACAAAGCGCGGCCGTACAAAGCGCGGCCGTACAAAGCGCGGCCGGACAAAGCGCGGCCGTACCAAGCGCGGCCGTACAAAGCGCGGCCGTACAAAACGCGGCCGTACAAAGCGCGGCCGGACAAAGTGCTCGTTACCCGGGTGGTGTGGATCCTTGAGGATCTTGACTGCCTTCTTAAGGCATCGAGATCCTCCCAATAAGGCAGGCATGCATCGTGTGTGGAATTCACTGATAATGCGGGAAATATTCATCTCTGTTTCGCACCAGGCAATAAGTGAATGATAGATAGACACCAGGGGACGGCAGATGGATCAGACGCTGCGGAGTTGAGATGAAGAGTTTCTCACGATAACACACCCTGGGGCTGTTAGTGTAATTGATCTTGTAAGAAAGGCTCGAGTACACCGCAGTGGTTGCTTCATTAGGTATCTGCGGTGATGCTGTTCTGATTAGAATTCCCTATTCATTATCCCAAGTATTTTTTACAAACAACTGAGTTTCATCAAGACCGCATTTTAACGAGACCATCTATAATATGTATTTCTTATCGTCTACAGAGTTGTTTTTGAGTGTCCTCCGATCACTTGGGAAACCTTCAAGCACTCCCACACTAAATTACGCTTTGTTTTCCCACAAAATGACACCTTTTGTTTTGATCAGAGTGAGACGAATGATGCTGAAATAATATCAATTTGCAGCAGCTGCCATTTATACATATTTAACACAAATGCAAACATCTGTTCTGTTTTTAAAAGACAGCCAGCTTTACAGACGCTCAAGTCGCTTTAGAAGTCTCTGCGTGGGTTGATCTTCTGTTCGTAGATCAATATGCTGAATTGCGTCGACCCGGAGTTTCATCAAACCTGTCGGCGTGTTTTACAGCAAACAGGTCCTTAGTTACACCAATAGTACTCAACACAAGTAAACCATCATGTTTTGCAACCTGTTGAGGGTGGATACGTGAAATATAATTACACTATGAAGCTGATCGTTGAGCGGCCCGACCAAGCAAGGAGGCAGAGGCAGAACGTCCCGGTCCAACCCGGTGTGGGCATGTATTACTCACGGGCACATGACACAGCCTCAATCTGCTGTTCACGTGAGCGCAGTCACATGTTAGCCTAAATACCCACACCAATGAACCCAACAAGACACAGGTGAGGGGGGGGAGACGACAGGGGCACCAGGTGCACACAATCAACAGCAACAGACATGGGGAAAGGGAACACTTTTCAAAATAAAACACGTGCAATATACAAAGCCCGAAGCCGTCAGTCCACAGTGACGAAGCCGTCTTCGCCACATGCACTTTATATGAAGTGTTATTTACACTCTGGTGTTGGGAACGTATGTAAGCTTCTTCTTGCCCCTGTTGAACATGAACAGAGACTATCTGAAAATTATTATTATTTATTTATTTATTTTTTTTTGTTATTATTTTTTTTTTTTGGTACTTTGTTATAATTATTAATCTGAGTGAAAAAAAAAAAAAGGAGAATATATATATATTATTGTTATATATTTGTTTTGTTTCTGACATGTTCAATAAATTGACTAAACTAACTAGATAAATAGTCTGGATGATAACGTCTGATCACAGGCTTTGCTTTTACACCTGGCATAATCATTCTCATCACCTCCAGTGCTTCTGGCAGGAATGGGAGTAAGATGATTTTATTTATATACAATAGTACGGATTGCATTTCCACCTGCTTGATATCTTCATTAGAGACAGACAGACGGGGTGCAGACATGTGTGCACGTCTTTGGAGTAGGATCGTTGCGAAGGAAGTATTTCCTCCTAGTCTGATCTATGTATTGACTGACAATATCACTATTGAGTTTCCGTGCACAAGAGTAAGCAATAGAACATGTCCTCACAATAAGGTAACATTATATATATATAGCACATTTAAAATGCCATTTAAAAACAGACAACATTGTGATTTTAAAGTGAATTTTGAATGTGAACATTGGCGATTATTTGAGTACGATTGTTGCATCGTTGCGAAGGAAGAACTTGAATTGAAAGGTATTTCCTCCTAACAATATCACTATTGACTTTCCGTGCAGATTTAATCAAACATGAAGTGTTTTGAAGAAGCATAAGGAATTACAAATGTCCTCACAATAAGGCCATTTAAATACGTTTAAAAACAGACCGTATTGTGAGTTTAAAGTCGACATTCGAGCCTCGGACTAGAGTATTTGTTCTGCTGCTGCATGCTCACATGTCTGCAGTCAGGCGATGCACTTCCTGGAGTGTCATGGTTCCCCAATAAGCCGCTGCAAACCTGCCTAGCCCCGCCCTGAGACTGGTCTGAGATCAGTGTTGGTGGGAGTAGAAGCACAGGAGGAGAGACGGACCGAGACGTCTGATAAACACGTTAGTGCCGGAAAGCTGTCGGAGCCTAATGTCTCCTTTTACTGAATGACAGGATGACAGCTCTCCTCTGATTGGACGACAGCGACAGCACTCAGGAAATACAATCATCAATACCTCTGCTGCGTATCAATACTGCTGTCTGAAAGAGATTAAGGAGGCATATTGGATTTGTTCGTACATTTTCTGCATCACAAGCACAGAATTCATCCTCATGGCTCAAAACAAATATGTGTGAGCAAATATTGGATTAGTGTCCCGGAACAAGGACAATCAGTTATCACGTTATTAGGAGTAATATGTCTCCCAGTCAGTGTGCGCACGTCTTATAATCTTTCCTTAAAATCACAGCCATTGAGCCTTAGTAATAACGACTCAGCAGAAATGAGTCAAAACAAACAATGGCCGCAGCGACGGCACTCAACTCTGTATGCAGTCATCAATACCCCTGCTGTGCATCAGTACTGCCGTTTGTAAAAGATTAACCAGACATTTTGGATTTATTCGTACATGTTCTGCGTGGCAATTGTTTTGTCGTTATTATCACCTCTTCATAATGGCCCTGAAATGTGTGGATTCGTGTCCTGGAACACTTTTAAATCAGCTTTTTGATCAAGATAAGATAGGACTTTATTCATCCCGAAGGAACTAGTTGTGCCAGAGTTACAAAGATACACTAAACGGTGGTGGGGGCGAAGACGATAGGGACTTGGCTTGGCAACTGGAAGGTCACCAGTTCACTTCAACGAAGTGTTTTGAACAAGCATAAGGAATTAGAAATGCCCTCACAATAAGGCCATTTAAATACATTTAAAAACAGACCATATTGTCTGGAATATGGACTGGAAGCAGACGGCGACATCATTAACGTAAATATGGACAGTATTTAGTAATGCAACAAAACGCACCAATTAGCCGGACACTAAAAACAACGTCCGAGCTTCGATCACTCGACAGATTGAATACTTTACTCACCAAAGAAAGGCAGCGTTTATCACAGATGGTACAGTTGTTGTTGTTGTTGTTGTTGTTGTTGTTGTTGTCGACACACATTCTCCACGGATTTATCTGAGCAGAATCGGACAATAGTATTATTCACATCCTTCGTGTTTTCTTACCAAAGCTCGGTCCACATGTTACCTGAAATCCCCGAGGGACAGAAAGGCATGTTCTGGGTGTTTCCAGGACGCAGCCGCGGCCACGGCATCTTGCCTTTGATCCTTAGTATTGTACAGATTTAGGTTTTAGAGATGCAATTAAGTGTTTTATAATTGTTCTGCTATGACCTTTGCATTTAGTTTTTCTCTCTTGCTTTTGAACAGCCCTTCGAGGCATTGCTTGTGATCTGGCGCTATAATAAATGTTGATTTGATTGTGTGTGTGTGTCTGCAGTCCCTCCGGTGCTCTCGGTGTTTCAGCCGGCCTTCAACGCCACCGCCGACTACCAGGAATCGGTGACCTTCACCTGCATGACCTCTGGATCACCTGACCCTCTGGTCACATGGCACAGGTACGTCCTACTTCCTTAAAACCCATCATTGGACTCTGACGTACAGATGTTAGAGGAAGAAGTCCCTCAAGAAGAATAACCTTTAAGATACAATTAAAATATATTGAAGTAACTTTTAAAATAAGAAATGAACATATATACATTACCTGAGCTATCTGTTCATCTGTATTCATACCCATGCATGAGACAAACAGCCTACATGTTAGATGTTCTGCTCGCAGTTCATCTGGATGTGAACAGAGCCGTGTCCAGTCCGCCCTCGCACAGCGCAGTGTGAACATGTGCACCTGAAGAGCATTCGACCCCCAGCTATCCACTCTTTTCAGTAATTAGCCTGCACCCACTCAGCAGAAAGCTATGTGCACCTATCCATAACTCTTTGGCATTACAGCCGAGTTCATACCTTTTCACTATAGTGTTTTTTAATCATCCCAATCCACCAAAGCCGTGTTTTTGTCAGGTTTCTAAAGCAGAGTGAAGTGTTTTTGAATTACTCCAGGCACCTCTTGACTTCACTAGGGTGCAACTGTTGCGTGATAAACCAGAGAGTAGCTTCCTGTTCATTTTGAAATGGCAAGAGACGGGGTTGACGAGAGACAGCTGACATTCTCTGTGACCCGCAGGCAGGTGTCAGTGCGTTGCTTTGAAATGAAAAGAAATCAATGGCAGCCCTGAAGGAACTATAGGAACACACACTCAAAGGAATAGTTGTAGGTAAGTTTGATATGCAGTGAAGGTTATCCATGCCCATAAAATATCAATATTCTTCCTCTCAAAATGCAGCTCCAAGGGGGGGAAACACTTAAATGCATTTGGCTCTGATTGAACATAATGACACACAGCCACCTCTAAGTGTTGAGACTTAAACACCCACACACTCTCACACTCTCACACACTCTTAGCAATTTCACGCTTTTCTTTTCTTTTTCACTTTCATTTAACCGTTTATTTGAATCGGGACATTAACGAACACTTTAGACGAATAATGCTTCAAGTGTAAATATGCCGGATTTTAGCTTTGAGCTCATTTCCATCCGTCGTGCCGTCACACACAACATACAAGAACATGACATTTGGAAACATAGCAAAACATAAATACATGATATGCAGAAAGAGCAAGAGCAGCACACACGCATTTACCACATGGCAGCACACTGTACTACGACATGTAAAGGGCAGGAGGAGATACCCCGGTGTTAAAGTGCATTTAGCGGTGATTACACGTCTGGTTGTTTCTCAAACATTCTCCGAGTTGTCCTTTAAAGCTATTGAGAGAGGGACGATCCTGTATCTCAGTTGGGAGGCTGTTCCACAAAGAGCTGTCTTTAATGGAGAGGACATTTTGTCCAAAAGTGGTCCGTCTACGGTGGACCTCACAGTGTCCTCTGGTTTCTGACCTAGTGCAGCGTCCAGTGTGTTTTCTGTGGATGAATTCCCCTAAGGGGGGGGGGGGGGCAGTCCATGTGAACTTTTATCAAAAAAACACTTTTAAAAGACTTATGGTCAAAACTCAAGAAATTGTGTTTTTCAGGGATGGTACAGAGGTGGTTCTGCCTTCAACCACCGTTATGTGTCGTCTTCACTGCAGAGGAGAAGGGGTTAATTGTGCTTTATGACGGCAGCTTTAAACCAGAAGACGTTTTTTCATATTGGCATTTTATTACAGATTTCTTTGACAAAAGATATCAATCAAAAAATGTTATTAAATGTCACATTAAAGCATGTAAACATGGCCCAAAATACAATTATGAATCCTTAAAATGAGCTTAATATGGCCTCTTACTAATCTCTTACTCTTACTCTTCTACATCGAGTTTCACTCAATTATCTAAATCGTTGCTGCTCAATAATTCATTTTTCCATTTGTTAGGGATTAATTTTGTCTTTACTCCTAGACATTTAACTTATTCTGTGTGTTGACATTTACGACCACCCCTGCTTCTAATCTCACGTAAGGAATGTGTTGATGCGGTCGTATGTTGATTCTAGGTTTCATGGCCTGACCTGGTGGGCACAGGGGGGGTTTACGACTGTGAGAGCGCTGGCTTTCTAAGCTCCACAGATGAGAGAGACATCTCCTGTGTCTGCAGATGTTTACGCCCATCCCCAATATGTGGGTTGACTCTCTGTAAACTAGTTAAAAGGTCTATCGAGATGCGAGGCGGATCAGAATTGACATGGCAACCCACCCGTGCCGTCAGAACCTTTTGCTGCTGTGACTTGTGATGTGAATTCTCCGGCCGTTGACTTGAAATAAACTATCAGTGTTTGACATCAAAGCTCCAGCTCTCCTCGTGTCTCTCTGAGTCCTGACTCTCCATTTCTGCAGAAGTTTCCCTTACACCATTGATATAACATTATGTTGTCAATGCGACACATATGTCAGGTTATCTTCAGCTCTCAAGAAGAAGAGCTGTCAGATGTGCATCGAAAGACACGAGCAGATATTGAGACATAGAGGTCACATGATCCCACATTCAACACGATGACAGGAGCCACCGTACACCCTGGAACCCATACAGTTGTTAGGCCGGTAAATGCATCAGTCCTGCATGTAGCCTCCAAGAATGATACCGACCGTAATGAGAACTGAAGTCTCTCGTGTAGAAGGTTGAAAGAGAACTCGATCATAGCGGGGGGAAAAAACAGGCACATGCATCACTTTGCGAAGTACAAACAACATTTGAAGACAGCTCACAGCTGGGAACGACCTCGACTCGTTCATCTTGCTCTCTGGTTTCTCGAGCCATGTTTACTCCCGGGTGTGTGCTACCTTGTCTTCACACACACAGCAACGCGGGGAAATGTGATTTTAATGATTAAACGGCGTGCATAATATAGAGCGACATATCTCCCAGCGACGACGGGTGAGAGGTGACGTTTTGATTAATTTGCTACTGTGTAATTAGACTTTCCATGTGGCACTTTTTATCCCGGGATAATTATTACACTTATAGCTGTTTTAGACATGTTGGTTGTGGGGATCAAATCTAATTAAGTTTTATTTATAAAGCACATTTGAAAACGATTTTTGGTCGAGCCAAAGTGTAATAAAACATGTAATAAAAGCACACTACAATACCACGAGAAAGAAAATATAAAGTCAAACCACAGGGAAATGTCAGGTGTCATGCTGTGACTAGAAGGCCAGAGAGAAGACGTGTGTCTTCAGTTTCTAAAACATGAGAAACTAATGGGAAAAGCACGTTTGATTTTATTACTTTTTGATGTCTAGAGCAGCGGTTCTCAAACTGTGGTCCACTTTCTTTTATCAAGGATTTTCGAGGACCACCTCATATGCAAACTGTACAAATAAGTACATATATAAACGTAGTGTTAAAACGCAAGATATGTGTTATTGTTAATTATGGACAACACTTAATATCACCACTGGTTACCCATGGTTACGTGCAAAACCACAAACATGGATCAGTGGCTCGCATCAGGTTCTCTGAAGAGAAAGAGGTTACCGTTAATGAAGATGATACAAGCCAGATTCCGCAGAAAGAAAGGGAAGATGAAGAGAAAGTACAATGGGAACTACTTGGAACTGGGAACTACCTACACAGGCACTGAAGATGAGCCTTTGCCAGTCTGCGTTCTGTGCTACGAGACACCGGCTAACGAGACACCGGCTAACGATACACCGGCTAACGAGACACTGGCTACCGAGACACCGGCTAACGAGACACCGGCTACCGAGACACCGGCTAACGATACACCGGCTAACGAGACACCGGCTACCGAGACACCGGCTAACGAGACACCGGCTAACGAGACACCGGCTAACGATACACAGGCTAACGAGACACCGGCTAACGAGACACCGGCTAACGAGACACCGGCTAACGAGACACCGGCTACCGAGACACCGGCTAACGATACACCGGCTAACGATACACCGGCTACCGAAAACACCGGCTAACGAGACACCGGCTAACGAGACACCGGCTAACGAGACACCGGCTAACGATACACCGGCTAACGATACACCGGCTAACGAGACACCGGCTAACGATAAACCGGGCTAACGAGACACCGGCTAACGATACACCGGCTAACGAAACACCGGCTAACGATACACCGGCTAACGAGACACCGGCTACGATACACCGGCTAACGATACACCGGCTAACGATAAACCGGCTAACGAGACACCGGCTAACGAGACACCGGCTACCGAGACACCGGCTAACGATACACCGGCTAACGAGACACCGGCTAACGAGGACACCGGCTACAGAGACACCGGCTAACGATACACCGGCTAACGATACACCGGCTAACGATACACCGGCTAACGATACACCGGCTAACGAGACACCGGCTAACGATACACCGGCTAACGAAACACCGGCTAACGATACACCGGCTAACGATACACCGGCTAACGAGACACCGGCTAACGAGAGCCTAAAACCAGTTAATCTTCGCCGCCAATCTTGGAATCTACGTTTATATATGTACTTATTTGTATGGGTTACATGTAAACGCAACAATCCCAAAGTCATCAATCAATCAATCAGTCAATAGGATACGGCGTAGGGCCTTTTAGTCGCTCATAAATAAATAAGTCGATCACTGATTCTTTATGTGCTATGGATGCTGCAGCAGTCCCACAGTAGCTGCAGCAGCCCCACAGTAGCTGCAGCAGCCCCACAGTAGCTGCAGCAGCCCCACAGTAGCTGCAGCAGCCCCACAGTAGCTGCAGCAGCCCCACAGTAGCTGCAGCAGCCCCACAGTAGCTGCAGCAGCCCCACAGTAGCTGCAGCAGCTCATGAGAGGAATAGAGACCTTTTGAATGTGAAAGCATGGAGACATGTCGCAGTAGAGAGGTGTTAGCATGTTCTGCATTTCACTCCGTAAAGCCTGAGTAGACACACAGACTCTGTCGAAGGCATCTCCCCCCCCCCCTCCTCACGGTGAGTCCACCGCCTGTGAAACACCTCGTCGTGTTCTCCTTCATTTCCCAGGTCAGCGAGTCCCGCGACAGAACAGAATTAAAATGCTCACATCACAACAAAAGAATGGGCCTCGGTGCAAACAACAATCACAACCCAATTTACTTTTTCTTTTGATGCCACCCCCTCCCAGCGTCCCCCCGTGCGTCTCCCAAGTTGCATTTCCTGTCTCAGTGCATCGTGGGTAATGGACTACCTGTCAGCAGTCAGTCAGAATAATGACATTCGGTGCTGTAGTCCAGTCAGAAGACGGCGCTTCTCTTCATTTCCTCTTCGGCTCGCCAGCGTTATTATTACTTTGGTGTCGACTTCTAATCGTCCTCGCTCGCTTTCTCCTTCAGTGCACGAAGCTGCGGACAACTGGGTCTAGAAATCCCCCAAATAATAATATCGTGTTTGTATTTTCCCCTCTAGACTGAGACCGTATAGAGAATGTATTTAGAGCTATGCATTATTCTGAGCTCGTGCTTCCGAGCTTTTGAATTGGATTCACACGGAAGCTTATGAGGTTAAAAACAGATGCATTTTGAATAAACAGGTGAACATAAGAAGGTTGTCACGCCTCCATACTTCGAAGCATTGGATTTGGATGATATTAAAAAACATCTGATTTCCTTGTAAGCTGAAAGCTGGTTTCTCTTTTATCCCGAGCCATGATAATTTATTTTTAAGTATCTTCCTAATTCCTAATGCACCCTCTCATGCAGCCAGGGTCTCTTTTACACACACACACACACACACACACACACACACACACACACACACACACACACACACACACACACACACACACACACACACATACCATGTATACATCACTTCAGGGGACATTACATTGACTTACATGCATTTCCTGGAGACTTATCCTAACCGTAACCATAACCAACACATGCCTAACCCTTACCCTAACCCTAACCCTAATCCTAATCCTAAACCTAACCAAGTCTTCACCCTAACATTAATGATGTCCCTTATGGGGACCTCCAATGTGTCCCCATAAGGGAAGCCAGTCCCCACACGTGACTATGTAAACAGATGTAGGTCCCCACAAGTATAGTAATGCTAGAACACACACACACACACACACACTTGGGAGCAGGCCAGTACAACACCACTGGCCATTGAAGCAGCTGGAGGTGAAGTGCCTTGCTCAAGGACGCACCGCTTGTCGATGTTAGAGGAAAGCATTCGTTCTTCCTCTGGATTTCTGAGCTGAAATCTGCCGGCCACCACAGAGGCAAGGCATCTCTGACCTGCTGAACATCCTCTCTCTCTGAACTCTGCTTTTCTCTCTAAAGGATCTTTCACGTGTTCCTCTTTTTCCCGCAGCATTAGCATCCTGTTTGACCTTTCTGTTGTCAATACAGATTAAAGATGTGTTCGTCGGTTGGCTCTTGTTGTGGCCAACTCATGAGACAATGCTATTCACAGTACATTGAAGACTGAGCCAAAACAGTGTGTGGTCGAGATTTGAGCCTCTGCAGACCATTGACATGCACAAAATATCACACTATAGGAAAGGGAACACCCTAAGAAGCCAAATAGGGACTCGTCATTGTTGTCCTACATGACTGTGGGTTCATGTAAATAACATGCATTCATGAAATTAGCAATTGAGATGAGATGCTCAAACACCTGCTCACAGCCCCTTGAGTGCGTCTACATCCGTAAGAGAATGGGAAATAACTCAAATCCCCCCAAATGTGTCGTTCCCCTAACCTTGAAGATTACTGATGAAGCCGTAAGTAAACAGCAGACCTCCAGAAGCTTAATATAGACATGGATCAATGTGGCTGTGTTTCCTCAGACTAATTTCCCAACAGAGTCCAATCGGGGAAAGACATTTAGTCAGCGCCGTGTTCCACAAAACACCCGAGTCATTTAGCGGGCGCTGCATCCATAACACAATGTACACAACAACACAACAACACAACCAGACTCAAACGCCCACTGGGAACAGACAGACGTGTGATGACATGCTACACATTATTCATTGAAGCATCGTTATTTCAATTATACTGTGATATGTCACTCCAAAGACAATTCTGTTGTCACACTTGAAAGGGTTTCTGTTGTGATGTTTGGAGCTATAGATGAAATAAGCTTCAGAGCACTTAGCCTCTCTTTTATGGGATCAGATGACGCCCAAAGTGCGGAGATACATCTGTAGCGTCAAACAGTGTGTGTTATGAGCGGGTCACTGACAGGTGCGAGCACACTTCCCCCCCGATGCTCACAAGTGTTTCAAAAATCTTTTTATTGACAATGCATAAGTAATGTTCAGTGTCGTTTAGAAGTGGGAAGCTAAATATATGCATACAAAGGAGACAATGGTCTGTATGCACAAAGAACACAAACAAACAATAACAACGGCTAAAGTAATCCCCTACATGCTCAGCCAGTGAGCCTCATACGCACGATTATTTACCATAATGTACACACATCCTTTCCTCGAGTAGAAGTACAGAAACTCGTGTTTAAAAATACTCTGGTAAAAGTAGAAGTGCTGACTAAACTTCTTTCCTCAAGTAAAGTAAATAGTAAGGATTGTCTAAATGTAGTGTGTGTGTGTGAGTGCTTGTATTACCATCCTTGTGGGGACCTGCATATGTTTACACAGTCACGTGTGGGGACTCGCCTCCCTTATGGGGACAAATTGATTTTAGGGTGAAGACTTGGTTAGGTTTAGGATTAGGTATGTGTTGGTTATGGTTAAGGTTAGGATAAGTCTTCAGGAAACGCATGTAAGTCAATGTAATGTCCCCTGAAGTGATGTATACATGGTATGTGGTGTGTGTGTGTGTGTGTGTGTAGGAAGGGGCAGCAGCTGGAGCCGTCGGAGCAGTATATTATCGCCCGTCTGGATGGAGGACGGAGCATGTTGACGATCCGTAACATCCGCCAGGGGACGGAGGAACCTACACCTGCCGAGCCACCAACAAGGCGGGGTCTCAGGAGAGGGAGATCTTCCTCAAAGTGTTCGGTAAGGATCTAAACACACAAGACGTCCCTTTGTAGAATCTGTGTTATGTAATCATGTGTTTCAAGCCTGGGTTACTCATTTAGTTTCCAAAAGGCGGCCAACAGTTATCTACATCAAGCATGTAAGGTATCAGCAGAGTGGATTATTCAAAGACCGAGGGGACAGCAAATGCAATACAATATTGTGTCAGGTCAAAGGTCTACGCATGCACTTTGAGGTGCATATAAGCTCTGAGCTTCCTTAGACTCTGGAGACGCTATAGACTGCTTTGTCTTGTTCTTTAATGTTGTGAGTGTTGCATCGGATCCGCGACGCCTTAAGTTAAATCCCGGGTCAATAGTATGTTAGATATATTACCACTGAGTGTGTCCCTTCGCTGGAGGAGAAAGCCGTGAGCGAGAATGGGCCTTCGTGGTTGTGTCTCCAGCATCAGTTATCGTAGAGTGAATGTCTGTCCCAGTCTCTTGGCATGTGTCCTTGTTGGTGTTGCAAGCAGAGCTGCTGTGATGCATTACTTAGCATCTTAGCGTATCATATCGTAAAAAAGACAAATTACTGACTATTTGTTTAACTTGCAAATTCAAGATGTTTGTTTCCAAGACAAACATTCAATTGTCAATAAATACACACATTATTGTTGCATCAGATAAAGTTAATATAATAGTTAGTGCTCTGATGCCTGTCGGGGGGTGAAAGCTTTCAACATTCAAGTCTTGCTTCATTTACATTTGAGGGACTATTTCCTTTGTAAAGAAGTAGTTCGCGCGCGCGTGTGTGTGCTTCCTCTCATTCAGGAAGTCTCATTCTACATGACCTGTCAGCGTGAGCTCCACCAAAGCGTTCAAGTGTAATGGCTCTGCCCTCCACTGTGAGCTTTGTTTTATGTTGATCCATAAAGCGTTATAGTACGGACCTCCACAAATTCCATTTCATACAAAAACACAAATGTCCCTCAGCCCTCGACAACAACAACAACTGCATCAAAATGATATATCTCTGCCCAAATAAAATATTTCATTTATGGCTTCATATCTCTTTCGCCGCACCACTCCTAATAAAAAATTCAATTTCTACTTTCATAAACCTGCCGCTATTTCCTCACAGATCACTCGGATAGCGCTCATGGAAATGTATGGAGATTTTTACGCTCCAGTCATCAACAATCCTTTCAAGATGAGAGAGCGCTTTTTCTTCAAAATGTATATTTAAATTAAGAAGTTTAAAGGAGGGAGGAGCTGAGCTGAGCTGCGGGGAAACAGCTGTAACTTAGTTTTACTGGCCTTAACAGCCGAGGCGGGAGGAGAGCAGGGTGTGTGTGTGTGTGTGTGTGTGTGTGTGTGTGTGTGGTGTGTGTGTGTGTGTGTGTGTGTGTGGTGTGTGTGTGTGTGTGTGTGTGTGTGTGTGTGTGTGTGTGTGTGTGTGTGTGTGTGTGTGTGTGTGTGTGTGTGTGTGTGTGTGTGTGTGTGTGTGTGTGTGTGGGTGTGTGGTGTGTGTGGGTGTGTGTGGTGTGTGTGTGTGTGTGTGTGTGTGTGGGCCTAGCATTACTATACTTATGGGGGGCACCTACATCTGTTTACACAGTCACGTGTGGGGACCTCACCTCCCTTATGGGGACAAAATGGAGGTCCCCATAAGGGGGAATCATTAATTTTAGGGTGAAGACTTGGTTAGGGTTAGGCATGTGTTGTTATGGTTAAGGTTTAGGATAAGTCTCCAGGAAATGCATGTAAGTCAATGTAATGTCCCCTGAAAGTGATGTATACCTGGTGTTGGTGTGTGGACTAGGATTACTATACTTGTGGGGAACCTACATCTGTTTACATAGTCAAGTGTGGGGACTCGCCTCCCTTATGGGGACAAATTGGAAATGTTGGAAATTGTGTGTGTGGGTGTGTGTGTGTGTGTGTGGTGTGGTAGACTTAGCTCACATTCAACGCTGTCCAAACAAATATCAGTTTTCTCATACGCAGTGATTTTAATGCTAACAAAAACATAATATCTATGATCACAACATTCCATTCAGATGCAACACATGTCTCCTCTCTCACATGTGTATCATTGCGTTATTAAAGGCAATGAGACTCTCAGCACAAAATGAAATGAGCAGTGTGACAGAAGCGGGGGATTTAGACGGAGAATAAAAGAAATGAAAATGCGTTTCTGGAGTTTCCAGTTTTGCAGCAGCTGCTCCACATTCGCCGACACAGATGGGTTTCGACATTTCATGAACCGTGTGTGGCAACAAACGGGTATTCATTGCTATTTCTCATCCATGCGCTTTCCCGTCTGAGGTGGAATACGCTTGGCTTTGTCGCCGTTGGAGAAAATCCCCTTTTTAGACGTAGCATTTTAGCTTAGCATGGTTTCCTTTGGTAACGTGGATCACATCATACACTGTGAGCAGACAAGACGGCAACACAAAGGAGTAATTGACATCGCTTGCTCCGGCAATAACATGAAGGCATGTCTAATGGACTGTTTTCCTGCTTAGCCCTCGGAGAGTTAAAGAAACATCAGGGATGACCAATCCATGCTGACATTTGCTTTGTGGATCTGCGACGCTCAAACAACAAATACACACATTATTGTTGCATAAGATACAGTTAATATAATATGTAGTGCTCTGATACCTGTCAGGGGGGATGAAAGCTCGTGTAAATATTGATATGAGGGGAAGAAAATGCTGTGTTGTGCATTTATGGTCCACACACAGCAAGAAATGTTAATATAAGTGTCAGAAATAATCGGTTTTTTATCCTGTTTCTCGCCAACAATGCATCCAAATGTGTGTTTATGAAATGTTTCTAGTGTCATAACGCAGTCGTTGTGTAATGCTATGCCGCGACACTGACACCATCCGTGGCTTTTCCCTCTGCAAAGGGCACCATTAGCGTTTTCCAAGGTGTCACGACTAACTGTATTTGCAAGTTGAGTTATTACAATACCTAAAGTAAACGTGTTAAAGGGTGCAGAGGTAATGAAACAAGTGAAATACTCTTGTGTTTCTTAATAAGACTGGCTTAAAATGTAACTTCATTTACGAGTGGAACTACAAAATAATATACTCCGAACCTAGAAGGTGAAATTAATTCAGGATTTTTTATCTCCGCACACAAATGCTGCTTCGTTCTTTCCCATTTAGAGTGGAAATGTTTGAGATAATGCCTTATTAATAGTCTTCCCTGAAGAGTGCTTTGCGCGCCGTGCTTGATAAATGAGACGTTTTCGATTTAATATTTGCATGATGAAGGGCATCTGGGGCGGGCTGCAGATAAGGTGCTGATGTAGAACCGGTTCAGACTGGTCTCTGCGAGAGTTTTATCTGTGTTGGTCGGCTTTGAAAGTGTATTTGTGTTGAATTAGTACGTTCTGAATAATATCGAGGTTTAATAGACGATCCTTTAAGTGCACCTCTTCGTCTTAATAAGGAATTTCATCTCATGAAGAAGCTTTTTATTCCTCCAACACGGCAAACTTCTGCCATTATGTTGAGTCGAGTTCAGTAGATCAGCTCCTTTTGTCTGCACACAATCCCTTCTCATTGGCTCATCTGTTTGACTTGCTTCTGGAGAAAAGAACAGATATTAGGACTTAATGATAGACCCTACTTATAAGGGTAATGTGAGACGTGTCTATTGTTTACCCGATATTGCGTCCATCTCTTGTATATAAAATGTTGGGCAATAGATTGAACCAGTGATTCGCAAATGGGGGTACGCGGACCCCTAGGGGGTACGTTGGGGTACTGCATGGGGGTACGTGAGATTTTTTTTTAAAAACTAAAAAAAGTTAATTAAAAAAATACCATGCATGATTACAAAAATAATCTTAGTACAATAAGTTAAATATAAAACACAATGTTA
Source organism: Chaenocephalus aceratus (assembly GCA_023974075.1). Lineage (NCBI taxonomy): Eukaryota > Metazoa > Chordata > Actinopteri > Perciformes > Channichthyidae > Chaenocephalus > Chaenocephalus aceratus. The sequence goes on from JAMFTG010000207.1 coordinate 115,774, forward strand.
TATAAATATATTCCTAGAACCACCAGGGGTCGAATTTGTGTATTGTATTTTATAGTTTTGCATAATATATCATTTTGTCATTGGTTTGTTAACAGATATTACTTCAGTTGAAAAACTCTTGTTTTTTTTGTTTTTTTTTTGTTTTTTTTTTTCATGCATAAAATGAAAATATCCTTAGTTTGTTGTAAGGCATGCATGAAGGAGTTAATACATCACACCACTGAGGGAACATACTATATTGGAGTTATTTGTATAGGCTTTTTCGATCAGGGGTACTTTACTGAAAACAGTTTGAGAAGCACTGGATTAGACATTTAAAGTACATGATTACTTTCCATTACATGTGGATGCAATGCCATTAATACAAGGGGAGAAGAAATGTCAATAACATGGCTTTTTCATACCGTAACTAAATGACAAAATAAAACCAGTCCTACAGCAAACCAACGGGTAGTAGGTTTGGTTATCAATAGTAACAGCTGCGTATAGTGGTTAGGTTTGTCTTTATTAGGAGTTAACGATACTTGTAAGGGTTGTTTGTATGTCAATGTGTCTATTGTTACTGATATTGTGTCCATCTCTTGTATATAAAATGTTGGGCAATAGATAGACCAGTGATGTCTCAAATGGGGGTACGCGGGACCCCTATGGGTACGTTGGGGGTACTGCAGGGGGTACGTGAGATTATAAAAAAAACCCGATATTGTCTCCACCTCTTGTATTTAAATGGTTGGGCAAAGACATCTAAATACAAGCTATTTTGTTTAAGTTGTTTGTCTCTTTACCTATTTTCTTCGTTTTTGTGTACCTGTCAAAGCGTCTTTGAGTTTCTAGAAAAGCGCTACAGTAAGTGCCATGTATTATTATTATTATTATTGTTATTTAGTTCTACAGCAACCCAGTGGGAAATAGCTTTGTTATTAATAGTAACAGCTGTGTGTGTAGTTGTTATGTTTGTCTCAAACACTGATCCACCCACGGAGAGCCCTTGAAGGTAAAGTAATGAATGGTGTGTGTGTTGTTGTGTGGGTGTGTGCGCGCGTGGTGTGTGTGTGTGTGTGTGTGTGTGTGTGTGGTGTGTGTGTGTGTGACCGACCCAATGTGTTGACAAGCTCCCCAGAGGAGTTTCTCCTGCCGGCGGTTGAACACCACGTGAAATTGCCAACACTCCTCAGATCCCCGGGCGGTGTTAAGAGCCTCCAGTACAGTACTCACTATTTTCCATTCACTACTCTTTGGATTGTGTGTGTGCGTGTGCGCGTGTGTGTGTGTGTGTGTGTGTGTGTGTGTGTCTGTCAGGGCTTGCTCAGAGCATCTTATCTTTGCAGCACTTTCAGAAAGCTATTCACGCCGTGCTGGATAAGGAAAACTTCCAGAACAAAAGTCACTCACATGTATGGTATCATAATGTAATACTCTTTTAAATGTTGGCCATGAGGGTTGTGTCACATGTCTCTCTCCGTAGAGGCTGAATCATCATGTTCATCACATCGCTATCATCTGCCTCAAACAGTCCTGATGCTCTTCTAGGTCATCACACACACAGCTGTCATGTTCACAGCTACAGTTGGGATACCTTTGTTAGCATGCTACTCTCATGTTGGAGGAGGACACTCAGTATTTTCCCAACAACCGTCTTTATCTCATTCCTCTTCCCTCTTATTCCCACAGTCCAGCCCCACATCACGCAGCTGAAGAACGTGACGGCGGTGGAGGGCAGCGCCGCCATGATCTCCTGCGGGGCGGAGGGCGAGCCGCTGCCCGACATCTCCTGGAGGAGAGCGAGCGACGGCAAGGCCTTCACGGACGGAGACAAGGTAGGAAGAGACTCCATCTGCATCATTCAGCACTGAGGCTAGAGGTTATGAACAAAGGATATAAGGATATGAGGTGAGAGGAGACAGAGTGTTGTACCTGATTGGGTGCAGCCTGGTTGGATGTTTGATAAGACCTTGTACAATAACAAAGGTGGAATCTGCCAGTGAGTTCGTGTAGGAGTCCTTCAACAATGCTGAGGTCAGAGGAGGCTGAGATGATGATACAAGTTTGTACCATACCAAAGGTTAAATATCAAGGATGCAAGGCTTTTATTGTCATCAGTGGCGGTTCTAGACCAATTTGACTGGGGGGGCCACTGGGGGGCCAGGTATTTTCTGAGGGGGTTTTTTGGCAAACCGAGTACCAGAAAATATACATTTAAAAAATAAAAAATAATAACTTTTCATTGTTAGGGGGGCCACAGGGGGTCAGAGGTCAGTGTTAGGGGGGCACTGGCCCCCATGCCCCCCCCCTAGAACCGCCCCTGATTATCATGTGTGCATAGCTACAGTGCCAATGAATATCTTAGGTCACAGGCTGCTCCAACAGTGCAACATGTAAATAAATATAACTAAATGAAACTGTCTGGTGGTTTTGGACCTGAACACTGAGGCTATACGCCAGGGCACACAGGATATATATTAGAAAGATAATACAGAACATATTGAAGGAAGACGTGCACCAGTTTAAGGGCGCGTTCACACCTGCCTTGAATAGTCCGGTTGAATCAAACCCTGGTGCATTTAGCCGCTTGGTGCGGTTCGTTTGGGTCGGTGTGAACGCAGACCTCTGAAGTGAACTAAACAACCGGACTCTGGTCCGCTAAAACAGGTGGTCTCGGACCGCTTGCTTGTGAACTCTGGAGCGGTTCATCGCTGGTGTGAACGCAGTCCGCACCAAAACATAGGAAGCGTAGTATTTACGTGTCACAAGAACGCGGATATCTTCAAAATCTTCAGCGAAAGAGTCTTTCAAGACATCCACGGTAGTTTAGTTAAAGAGTGAAGCAGAATGAAGAGTTGAACAGTGTCGTGTAAAGTAAAAATTCTCCGTGAGCTACATAACGGTAAGAACACCTGTCGTCGGTTGAAGATGTGTTGAATGTTGTGTGATGAAAACGCCCTCCTGATCTGCAGACAGAACGTCTCTCATTATGTTATAATGTTTTTAACGGACGTTGTCTGATTATATAATCATATGCGCGGGCCGCTAGTGTCTGTTGATCTCCAGATTAACAGCAGCATGAGAATAACCTGCGGAAAGTGCCGATGCTCCATGGCGGAGGCTCCGGGAGAAATTGTCGGGATTTGCGTTTTTACCCCCTTAATGTCTGACACCCTTAACTGTCGTCTGGTGCGCACCCGAGAGCGGACTATTAGGTGTGAATGCACCCTAAAAAGGACTATAGCTCGTTTTCAAAATATACAGACCTTTCTATTTCTCGGATGGCATTTACTTCTATCCTGTTAAGCATCTTCCAATCCCTTAAATTCAGCAAAAAAACAACACATTTCTGTCTGTTTTTTAAATCAATATTCATGATATTTCTTGCTACATTAAGGTAGAACTGCCAGAAACTCCATCTGCACCAACAGCACGGAGGCTATACATTAGGACACACGGGATATCAATTATATTAGAAAGATAATACAGAACATATTGAAGGAAGACGTACACCAGTTTAAAAGACTATAGCTTGTTTCAAAATCGACGGAAATAGATGGCATTTACTTCTATCCTGTTAAGCATCTTCCAATCCCTTAAATTCAGCAGCAACACAGTTTTGTCTGTTTTTAAATCAACATTCATGATATTGTTCTGAACGCTTACCTATCTGAATTCTGTCGTTGTAGTGCATGTTCCTGTATTTAAAGCCTCTATTTAACTGTGACCATACAGTAGTTAGTATTGCAGTATAGTGTATGCTACAGGTGTTTTAACACCGGGTTCTTACGGTCATTTAAAACCTGGAAAAGTCATGGAAATTCAAAATGCAAATTCCAGGCCCTGGAAACAATATTTTTCCCAGAGTTTTGGAAAAGTCATGGAAATGTAACTAAAGTTGCATCAATATAATTTATATGTTATCTAATCGGCGAAATAAGTAATACTAAAATGATAATACATACTGTGTCGTGTAGTAATGAGACGTAAAATGGCATTAACTGACGAGGTGTTTTGCTGGTGAGAGATTTTAGTTGCTTTCGCCTGTAGAAGCTAGTAGGCTAGGCTAAGCTAGGCTAGGCTAGGCTAAGCTAGGCTAGCTAGGCTAGCTAGCTAGAGCAGGCAAGGCAAGGCAAGGCACAACATGAAAGAATAAAAATACACACAAAATAATTAATTTAAAAGCAAGAAAAACCATGTTTAACAGTTCGAAAATTAGAACATTTAAATTTGAAAAGCCATATTAAAAAGAAATGTTTTTAGACCTGATTTAAATGTTCTAAAGTGCTAGCCATTCTCAGATGTTCTAGATGCAGAAGGCTGCTTCCCCACGCTTTGATCTCACAATGAGCTGGCCTGCGCCTGAAGACTAAGGGGTCTGCTGGGTTCGTACCACTGAAGGAGTCCTGATATATGTGGGTCCATAGCCCGTTAGTGCTTTACATGTGTGCATTAAAGTCTTAAAGTCAATTCTCTCACTAACTGGAAGCCAATGCAGCGATCTCAGCACTTGGTGATGTGAGATCTGTTTTCTGTAGGCCTATTGGATTTGTTTAGATGGGCACATGTTTCATATGCAGACCTTATGTTCCTGTTCCATGTTAACAATAAACTTTGTCCAGTGGTACCGCTGAGAAAGAGTCATTCTTTGGTCATGGAAAATCAGGTAAAGGTCCCGGAGAAGGCGTCGGTGAGATGAAACTTCCCCATCCCTTTATTCAGGGTCCATGCCTCTTGTTATTGCATTAGTTTGTAAACTTTGGTTTATCGTGAATGCCTTCCACACAATACGACGGTAGGGCGTTATCCGAGTGTCTTTGAATATGCCATTTACTCTCTGAACTTCAGAAAGCCGCCCTGTTTTCATCTGTTGTCACGAGCTCCACTAATGAGCTTCTGATAAATCAAACGTGCCCTGAGACGACCTCACCTCGCAGCAGCTCACGGCTCAAAACCACTCCGATGGATGTCACACGTTTCGACAAAAACAATTTCCACGCGAGGTGATTTTTCTTCTGTTTTTGTTCTTATGGCAACCATTAAAATGTCCACAATGTTTATTTATGTAGAAAACACTGAACTGTTTGTGCTCACACCGGTCCAGTACTAAAGAAACAGCGACATTAACAGGTAATTACTTGTATACGCGCTCGTAAAAATAAAAGCAGGCGTACTTATTCCATCTGCCGTACAATTAGTCATTTATTGCTAGAAGAGCCTGTCGGAACGCAGAGGATGTTTGTTTTGGAGAGTGTTGATTGATCCCTAAGTGCAGAGCTCACAAAGCCACATGCCTTCCTGTGCATTGCATCAGCGTCCTTACACTACAACCCAGTTTTAATATAAAAGCTGCATTCTGCACGCGTTCACCTTGTGTTTAAATCACCAGACATTGCTGTGATTATTATCTCAAGGAAAATCAGCTCTCGCCTTTCTTCTGATTAACTCCCGGCACAAAGAAGAGGAAGAACCTTGAAGTGTTCAGGTTAACACTTTCAATGTACACTTTGCTTTCCACCCGACTGTCTTTAAATGCGACTTAAAGGGGACCTATCGTGCAAAACGCACTTTTTCCTCATTTCCCTCCGTACCCAAATCTCTTAAAAAGGGGCTGCAACGGATCTGACACAGACCGATCCAGATTTGAACACTTCTCTGACGTCACAGAAGTGGCGCTACGGCTATTGGGCCAACTCCACCCAATCAGGAGGAGACAGCCACGGACATTGCCGTTCGAAAGCGCTGGAGACGCGGTAGTACGTATGCCAGGCCTGTAGGTGGCGGTGTTCTCACAGAATCAGCCGTGCAAAGACGGTGTTTAATTAAGCGAAATGAGGAATGGCTAAAATGCATGATCTGTTTTATTTTGAAAAATAAAAAGTATAAATATGCCTTATAGGTCCTACACTATATTATTCAAATATAGCATGATAGGTCCACTTTGAGGAATCGAAAAGACGCCTAGCTTCTGTTAGGTCTCTCTCTCTCTCCGTTATTCACTCGGCCCCAAAGAGCAGCATCCACATTTTGTCGGAAAAGTAATTGTTCTTCAACGACTGCGCCGTCAATGTCAAAACCATATGCACTTCTGTCACTGACGAGGAGAAGCTTTTGCAGAAAAACAAAGATGGCAGCCGTTCTTTCTGCCGAGGGGAAAAAAGGTCACACGGAGATAAATGAATGTGTGCATTGGCTCGAATCGCTCGGGCTGATAAATCACGGCGGAAAATGAGAGTAAGTGCTTCTCTTCCCGCAGCAAATGCAATTATGGAAATGCGTGGTGCAAACCCAACACGCCTAAACACACGAGGAGACAAACACGGCTGCAGCAACACGAGAAGTGATGGATGGTCGACGTCATTTAGGTTTAAGGCAGGATGTTCCTCTCTCAATCTGCATATCCAGCGTGCACACACTCCTCTCGGAGAGACATTAAGCTTCACAGGGCTTAGTTTCACTCAGTGCATAATGCTGCCTCCATTCCTCTCCTTCTCCGCCGACTAACACCTTGACCCCGCTAAGAGAACATAATGGATGCACTTGCTGGAATGTAATTACGAGCCGAGGGACGATTGTTTTGTTTCGCCTACAGTAGGACCGAGGTTAGCAAACGGCTTTGTGTTCATCCGTTCATTCAAGAGCTTCTGACATCGACACCGAGACTTGAGATTATTGTTTACTCTCTCCATTTGACACCTGGTCCCACCGACTGCACACAGCCGAGCGAAATCCCACGGAAAACGGATAATAGTAACGTTCAGGCGTGGATTGGCTGTTACCTCGTTGGCCTCTGTTTACGAACCCGCCCTCTACTTAGTGGCTCGTGGGGAGACCCGCAACATAAAATAAAACACACCAACCACGCAGCACTTAACGGCGTTCATCTATTTAGAACCACCGCCGTACTCACACGGGACAACCGCAAATGAACACGGCTGGAAAAACAAACAAAAGGAAGAAGGGGGGCCTGGGCCAGCCGCACCACGGAGGACCCAGACCTTCCCTCGCCTTCTCAGAGATCTAACAAATCCCTACGGGTAAAATAAAGCCAGGGGCGGACCGGTGTGCCTGCGCAGCAGAGAGACAGAGAAGACAACAGAAAAGGGAGCGCGTCACAGCCTCCAAGCGGAAAGCCGTCATTAAATGTCATGTTGCCGGCGTCGCTGTAATCACCCCGCGTTCAGCCCAAACTGTTTGAATAAGCGCGACAGAATCAGACGACACTGACGCTGACATTTGCAGCTGACATTTTAATATCTGAAAATACTGCCGCACTTTGGCTGAACTCACACACATCTCCTCCAGAACCCCGTCGGAGACGAGGCGTTCCAGATGTAGCTTCACGTGTTCACCGCAAGCACAGATTTGTTTTTAAAGTGTCGTGGCTCAGATTTGATATCAAATGTTTCCGCCTTCACGTGTTTGCAGAGTGTGTGTGTGTGTGTGTGTGTGTGTGTGTGTGTGTGTGGTGTGTGTGTGTGTGTGTGTGTGTGTTCACGTCTAGCTGCTCGCCTTGTCGTCTGACTGAGCTGCATATCAAACAGGCCGTGCTTTGGGAGGCTGAGTGGGTCTCTAGACAGACCCTGTCAGTTTGTAGAGGGGGGGGGGTTAGGGGGGGGTAGGCTCCATCCTGGAAGATCTCCTCCCGTTCTCCACCTCTCCAGCACATTCCTATTCCACACACACTTTCCCAATCCTATTGACCTCAGCCAAACAAGCGGAGTGTGCCGAGCCGAGCCTCTGAAATCCGCCGCGCCTCATTGGTTGATAGTACGGCGACGATAAGAGCGACGATAAGCCATTCTAAACAGGATAATGCCGCAGCAGACTACAAGCGACAACATAAAGAAGCTGCGACTCAGAAGAGGGGCTTAGACTCATAATGAGGATTAGCAGAGGCAGCGGGGCATTAAGAGGGGCTGGGAGTGCATTGATTTACCCGGGAAATCTATAGCAGACTCTGTCATGAACGTGCAGAAGCACAGCAACATGCATGCAGACGAGCAGACTCAACGCGCTGAGGGTCAAAGGAGAGCGACTCACCGTGTTCCCTTCTCTGCAGCAAGAACAGATGTCCTCCAGTCTCCACTTGTTTCCTCCAGTCTCCACTTGTTTCCTCCAGTCTCCACTTTTCCTCCAGTCTCCACTTGTTTCCTCCAGTCTCCACTTGTTTCCTCCAGTCTCCACTTGTTTCCTCCAGTCCTCCACTTGTTTCCTCCAGTCTCCACTTGTTTCCTGGCAACCTCACGAGACAATTATATAATAAGATAGCAGTAACATGGTAATAAGTGAGCTTTAGAGGTGCAGCTAGGCAGATTGCGGTACATCTGGATGAAGCCAAAGTAACCCTGTCTTTATGCTAAGCTAAGCTAAGCTAAGCTAACTGGCTACTGCAGCAAATGAAGTATCAAACACAAGCTTTACCCAAGGTCTCTCTTGGTGAATCGGAAGTGATGCTTCAGATGTCCTGCAGCACCATGTTGCATTTCCTTTACATTCATATGCAATGACGAGACACATCTGTACCGGAGGTGATCTCTGGGCCCATCGATCCCGTTACGGGTAATATAGCACTAAAAACATTGCATGGAATTGATGTAACTAGTTTGTCTGTCTCTGTTTCCTGGTTTCATGTTAAAGTGTTCCCCTCCCCCCATGCCTGTGGCTGCTGAGTGTGTGCACCTGGTGCCCTGTGTTGCCTCCCCCCCCCCCCCCCACCTGTGTGGAATTGCTGATGAGTGTGTGTGTAGGGTCTGCTGCCCTGTCTGCTTGGAGGCTGGCAGTGTGTGTGAGATCCCGGTGGCTGCAGGCGGTGCCCACGTTGAGGCTGTGTGTATTGTGTTCACGCTGTAATAAATGCCACACCGGGTTATATTTGGGACGTGCTGCCTCTGCCTCCTTGCTCGGTCTGGGCCGCGCAATTGTCAGCTTCACAACATCCTAAAGCATGTTGGGAACTCCGATAGCTTCCTGGGAGCCTGCTTTCAAGGTTCTTTATGGTCAAACTAACATGGCCACAGAGTAATGCAACACAATAATACAATTGACTCACGCTCTGCTTTCCTTGGTGTTCACTCCTTTATTAGGCACACACCCGCCGTGTGACGCTCTGGCCTTGAGCTACATAACTTCTCTTCTGTCGTTGCACTTTTAAAGCCGTTGATCGACTGTCGGAGAGCAAGGGGGGAGTCAGACGGGTGTTTTTTCGTCCTGATTGTCAGGACCTCGACACGAGCGGATGAACCCGAGCACGACCCAGAGACAAAGTCTTGAATATATAAAGGAAGTATATATTTCACAGCTCAGGTATCCCTCTGAAACAGAGTAGGTGGTGGAAGGTGGTGGTCCTCAGACCCTCTATCCTTAGACCCTCTGTCCTTAGACCCTATGTCCTCAGACCCTCTGTCCTTAGACCCTCTGTCCTCAGACCCTCTATCCTTAGACCCTCTGTCCTTAGACCCTCTGTCCTCAGACCCTCTATCCTTAGACCCTCTGTCCTTAGACCCTATGTCCTCAGACCCTCTGTCCTTAGACCCTCTGTCCTCAGACCCTCTATCCTTAGACCCTATGTCCTCAGACCCTCTGTCCTTAGACCCTCTGTCCTCAGACCCTCTATCCTTAGACCCTATGTCCTCAGACCCTCTGTCCTCAGACCCTCTGTCCTTAGACCCTCACATCGTACAAGGAAAACCTTCCAGAGAAAACCCAAACTAAGCCTATATCAGCAAAACTAGGGTCTGAATCTAGTCAGCCCTACCTATAAGCTTTATCAGAAGGAAGGTCTGAGGTGGGTTCATGATTGTGTTCGTATGACATGTTCAGATAACCAGCCGATCCGTTACGGCCGGTATCCTCCAATCATGAGATGTTGCTGCTGGCACTGATACCCATATTTATGTTTGCTCCAAAAGGCTGCAAGAGCCAGGATAGATTGCCACCCTAATGTGTGCCGTGTGCCGTTCGGGTCGGTACTTACACAGAAGACACCCCACGGCGCTCTCCGACTCCATGAATAATAAGAAGAACTCCACTAAATCGGTGTTTCCTATTCATGGCGGGACTCGTCTCCGGACCAATGGGATGTCAGAGCAACTATTTATGGTGAGGGAGAAACACTGGAGCGGATTGAGATGTGTTGGCGGTGCAAAGGCACGACTGGAAAAGGATGTGTACTTTTAAAACGGTTCGTAAGAGGATAATTGTAATACAAAATGGCATTGTTCGGAAGTGTTTCTGCTTCCACTTGCTATCAAAGCGGAGGGCAGGACCTCTGGAAGTAGTCCTGGGGGTGACGGAGGTTATCTGTGCGGTAACCGTCGGCACAGAGGACGCTGCCGGGCTGTTTTTTCTCATTACGGGAGAATGTCTATTACTGGATGAGACGATAGCCTCGTCTGCAGTAATTGACCCGTGGCCTCAGATTGACACCATCTGTCTTCATACAGACGTAACGACCTTGTAATAAATCGGCAGTTTATTGCATTCACCCCGCCTCTGTGTGAGAAGTGACCGTTTGCTGCGAGACGGGTCGGCGGGGATCAAGGGTCCGACATTCAGGCGTATCAAGTTAAGGACGTGTCTTTATGGAGTCCTTGGCCTGGTAATAACAATAATAAAGCTTTACAGGAAAAAGACTAGGGGGTGAGGATGCCAGAATAGCTCACAGGTTCAGCGTGAATTAAAGATGTATATATTGTGTGTATATCTCAATCCAGCCCTGCATGGCCTTATTAAGGACTATAATCTGTCCGTCCTGTTCCAGAACCCCTGGTCTCTCGGATTAGCTGCTTTCTTTCACCTTTCTTTCAAACGCTGTGGTTTTTATCTGGATTTCACAAACCACTTATCAGGGAGATAACCGTGTGGAAATTATAGGGATGGAAATGCCAATCCTCCATTACCCGAGATGCTCTATAACTGAACCACGAAGCTGGAATGCTGTGACCTTTTCTCGCTTGATGCCTTTAAGGAAACGACTTCTCCTGGCGCAGTTTTGATGTACTTTAACATAAGTTTTGTGTGTGTGTGTGTTTGTGTGTGTGTGTGTGTGTGTGTGTGTGTGTGTGCAGAGTCAGGACGGACGCTTTGAAGTGCGCGGACGTCACGGGAAGTCGGTGTTGACCATCAGCGGCGTGAAGCTCACAGATTTGGGTCGCTTTGACTGCGAGGCGCTGAGCCGGATCGGAGGCCATCAGAAGAGCATGTTCCTGGATATCGAGTGTGAGTATTGACACACACACACACACACACACACACACACACACACACACACACACACACACACACACAAGCGAAGCAGTCGTAATATTACGTCTTTATGGACATGTCTGACCCTCTAACATCCGTTTGTGTTCAAGAGGTGTTGAGAAAACACTTTAATCCAGTGGTGGAAGAAGAACTCGTATATTTTTACTCCAGTAAAACAAGTAAAAGCACAGTTTAGAAATACAAAAAGTACAAAAAGTAGTTATTATTGGAACTATATATATATAGGAGTAAAATCAAGGATTGCTTCCAAACTGTAAAAGTATAAAGTACATCAAAGTATCTGAAATGTGTACTTGTTCGGAGTTTATGAGTACATGTACCTAGATACTTTCCAACACACTCCTCACAATATTTTCGACATGTCTTACGGCGGCCCTTTCTCTTCTCCTGGGCGATTAAGTGTGTAAATGTTTTCATCCCTTGCACTGACCACGCCTCTAACCCCCCCCCCCCCCCCCCTAAACCTAAATAGCATTCAACAAATTCCACATTGTCTCCTACTAAATAAATCCCATGTTCAAGTTCATTCTGACGTCAGCGGTTACGAGATGTGCATCATTGTCTGAAGGCTAAAGGACGAGGACAACGAGGCCCAGCTGACCTCCTCCACTCTCCATCAGCGCCTCGGATCCTTGATGTGGAAAGGAAACGCATCAAGGACTAAACCCAGGAGACATCGGAGTGCAAAAGTTCAGTCGTGATAACTCTTCCTCGCTCTGGGGTTGTTTTTCTCTCAGAAGTTCATTATCTAACAATAAAGACTCTCACACACACACACACACACACACACACACACACACACACACACGCTTCAGAGGGTTAATTAGTGAGAGGATATCAGGCGTCTGCCCCCCCGTGATGGCACCCTGTCCTCCATGCGGGTGGTGTTCGGCGGCCTAATGAACTCTGAAGCAACCATCTCCGTCTTGGCCTCAGAAGTGTTCATTCTGAGAGCGGCTGAACGAGACGAGACGAGCGGAAAGAGCTGGTTCTGTTTCCTTTGAGGAGCAGCACGTCCACCGTGAAGCTCAGAGGACCACGGAGATAAGATTAGAGAAGAAGTACCATGGATCCCAATTTGGGAAATGTTTGAGTTGCAGCCGCATAAATCCATACATCTATCTCTCTATCTCTCTTTCTATCTATCCATCCATCTCTCTATCTATCCATCCATCTATCTCTCTTTCTATCCATCCATCTCTCTATCTCTCTTTCTATCTATCCATCCATCTATCCATCTATCTCTCTTTCTATCGCTATCTATCCATCCATCTATCCATCTATCTATCTATCCATCCATCTATCTATCTATCTCTCTTTCTATCCATCCATCTCTCTATCTATCTATCTCTCTATCCATCCATCTCTCTATCTATCTATCCATCCATCCATCTATCTATCTATCTCTCTATCCATCCATCCATCTATCTATCCATCCATCCATCCATCCATCCATCTCTCCATCTCTCCATCCATCTCTCCATCTGTCTATAAAGCAGGATATGATATACATGAATTGAGCAAGGAGTGGATTATTAAAGATTGAACATGAGGACCGGGCGGACAGACACATCCCGTACGCTCAGGGAGACGGTGCGGGGAAAGGGGAATGCTGCCTCTCCACCGTCTCCTCCTCTGACCGAGCTGACGTTCAGGTTTCTGTGTTGTGTATAGTTCGTAGAAAGGCCCACGTCCTTCCAAGGAGCCCAGCTGCTGTCGTGACTTCGTGTTTCTGGAGACCCCCGCTCTGCAGGAGGAGAGTGTGTCACCAAACTAATGAACTCATTTACTAAGTCTCTGCCGGCCGGGGGGGATAGCGTCCGTGACGGAGAGCCAGGCATCAATCTCTCTAATGGAACCCTGCGAGCGAGCATCAAACACCCACAATGCTCTCTGGCTGGAGAAACCCTCCGTCGTCCATTACTGCCCTTCCTATTCGCCGGGGCAAAATGAGCCTCCGTTCGCATCCTTTATTGTTATTGTTACGGAGATGCCCCCCCCCCCCCTTCCTGGCTGCAATTAAGTTGTTATTTTTAACAGGCCGTTTTGGATTAATTAAATGCTTCTTTCTTTAAAGGAATACGTGCGGGTCGAGCCTCAGCGAGTCGTTTTATGTCTTTGATCAGAAGCAGAGACGCTTCACCTTTGATTCCAGGGTTTCATTGGCTGCCGCCTAATTCCCCGACACGCAGCCGTTACTCCGTCTGCCCTCGATGTCCTGTTTTAGCACAACGAGCGGATTTGCCACAGAAACAGAGGTGGGAAGCAGTGGAGTACAAATACTTCGTTACTGTACTTAAGTACATTCTTCTGGTATCAGTACTTTACTCCACTACTTATTTTTCTGACGACTTTTTACTTTGACTTCTTACACGTTGAACTCAGATACCTGTACTTTCTACTTCTCACATGTTGAACTCAGATACCTGTACTTTCTACTTCTCACATGTTGAACACAAATACCTGTACTTTCTACTTCTCACATGTTGAACACAAATACCTGTACTTTCTACTTCTCACATGTTGAACTCAAATACCTGTACTTTCTACTTCTCACATGTTGAACTCAAATACCTGTACTTTCTACTTCTCACATGTTGAACTCAAATACCTGTACTTTCTACTTCTCACATGTTGAACACAAATACCTGTACTTTCTACTTCTCACATGTTGAACCCAAATACCTGTACTTTCTACTTCTCACATGTTGAACTCAAATACCTGTACTTTCTACTTCTTACATGTTGAACCCAAATACCTGTACTTTCTACTTCTCACATGTTGAACTCAAATACCTGTACTTTCTACTTCTCACATGTTCTACTTGAGTAAAGGATGTGTGTACTCTTCCCCTCTCTGCAGATATCCCAAAGCTCCTGAGCAACCACACCATCTTCTACTCGTGGGAGGGCAACGCGGTGAACATCAGCTGCGACGTGATGTCCAACCCTCCGGCCACCATGCTGTGGAGGAGAGAGAGGTTCACCATCTCTGCCGAGGGCACGACCAACACCAGGGTGCACAGCGCCGAGGGCAAGTCTGTGCTGGAGGTGGGTGCACGAGGGTCAAGCAATACTGAATATATGAAGGGACAGACGAAACATGGCGGCTATGAGAGTCATAATGAACGATAATAACATTCTGCAATACCGTGATTATTGTTAGTGAGTAGAACGGATAGTTAAGAGTTAAGCTCTATAATCATGCTTAAACGATATTAGTAGAGATTGCTTATCTTCACGGTCTCCTGTATATTTTCTACTTTTTAATGCGGTTTTAATTCTATTTTGAGATGTTTAAGTCTTTGCAGTGCCTTGTTTTGTTTTGTTGTTGTTGACATTTCTCAATTTGGGATCAATAAAGGACCTCTAATCTAATCTCTCATGAATATAATATTTCCGCTTCCAGGTGACGCCGATGTCCGACAGAGACTTTGGACGCTACAACTGCACGGCGAGGAACAACATCGGGGTTCGATATCAGGAGTTCATTCTGGCGCAGGCAGGTGAGTGTCCCTGATCTGATATGGAGGTGTGCGACCCTCGACCCCGACACTCTCACAGCGCCAGGACCTGTGCGAGGGCTTTGTAACTCCGCCTCTCTTCTAATGGGAATAGCTTTATTTGAATCTCTCAGGAAGATAACTACCTCTGCAGCTCAGAGTGATTTACCCACCCCTCGCTGTTTACTGAAGGACCCCTAATCTACGCTGGAGCCGGTTTATACACAATCGTGCGGTCCAATTATCCTTAGTGCAGATTAAACGTGCAGCAAAACGCTGAGCGGACGTGTATTCTTGGTACGTGTATTCCTGTTCTCACACACACACACACACACACACACACACACACACACACACACACACAGACGCACACACACACACACACAGACTGACGCACACACACAGACGCACACACACACAGACGCACACACACACAGACACACACATAGAGACACACACACACACACAGACGCACACACACACACACACACACACAGATGCACACACACACACAGAGAGACACACACAGACATACACACACACACACACACACACACACACACACACACTCAGAGACACACACGCACACACACACACACACACACACACACACACAGAGACACACACACACACACACACACACACAGAGACACACACACACACAGAGACACACACACACACACACACACAGTTTGAAGCTGCAGTGACTCACTTCTTTGCACACGGTCTCAAAGCCGGACCTTGAGTAAAAAAACAAGAGATGTGTTATTGTTATTGTTGTTGTGAATATTGCATTCTTGCTTGTCTTATAGGTCGATGGTTTTCAGATAAAACACGTCCATGGACAAGTGAGACATGCAGCTGAGTGAGGTCCCCTTGAAGCACACGTTATAACTGTTAACTTTGATGTCAGAGATGTGATGGGTAGGGACAGCGAGTACTACCTTCAGCATTTAGTTTAAATAGTGTGTTTCTCTCTGAACGACATTTTACAAAAGACTGGAATATTCTTCCAGCTGAGCTTCAAACACTGACTTTAACTATTTCTCTTATAGTGCGAAACATGAATATTAAGCAACCAGTCATGCCAACATTAATACCCCTGTAATCTGAGTTTTTCAATTGTAATTGTATTGCAATATTATATTTTAACTGTACTATGTACTATTTCATTGACCTGTACTTTAAATGTTTGTGTGATAGAGATTATGACTTTTTTGTTAGTGTATGTTGATTGTTATGTCAGTGCCATTAAGGCCGTTCATGTTATCACTAGTTGTTAAGTACACGGACCCGGTTCCGGGGCCGAAATCGCGTGATTTGCAGGAAACAACTTCTAAGGAACCTTAATATTTAATAAACTATGAATATTTTATATCCATATCACGGAAAAAACTCATTAAACTGATCTTTTTAATTTTTTTTTTTTTTTTTTTTTTTAAACACACAATGCTAACACTGACCCTCTGAATTAGCCCCGAGCTAAAAATGCTAACCTATTACTGCACCGAAAATCACTCCTAGCTCCCTTATTACTTATCCTAGGTGCACATCCAACACATCGTCTATGATCGCAAGGAGACACAGAATCTAACGGTGCCCACCTCAACACTGAAAGATACAAACTCGCGACGTTATCAACAAAAACGTACATCAAAACATGTGGCGCTAGGTAGCCACAACCGCTAACATGGCTTACCTAGGTCAAAACTGGTCTTCAATGGCATTAAAACGATGGTGTAGTTAATCCATGTGTCCCCTTTGAAATGTTCTGATAATCTATAAGCAATAAAACAGCGTTTCTGTTTCTAGAAGTCAGAGCAGGGATATTTCTACCCTCTGCTGCAAGCTTGCATGCAAAAAGACACAACAATTTTTTTTAACATGAGTGTGTGCGGGACGATTTTTTTTTGCTAAACCTCTCTAAAAAGGTGAAATATCACTTGTTTTGCATCAATCTTGATACAGGGTACTTATTATATGTTGTACTTTGGATTCCTAAAGCTTTTAGTCTACTAACCCATCATCCAAGGTTAGTTTTCACTATAAGTACAACATATGTTTTGGACGGACACTATCATTTACAGTTTTTTACCATGTTCAATCTGAATTTTCTTTCAAATAAAAAACATCTATATTGATTCTGACTTTTCTACATCCAACTCACAGGTTTATCATTGCTTTGAGAAAAAAGATTATTAATTTAACCCATTTAGAAGATATGGTCATTTGATCTGGGAATGTCTTTTTCGAGCCTGACGAGGCACGACATACAAATACGAACCGGCCCTTCTTGTTCTCTTTGCCTCGTATCTTCCATGAAGTGTCCCTGCTGTTGGACGATTAAAGTACTTCTGATTTCTCTTTTCCAGACGTCCCATCAAGTCCGTACTCGGTGCGTCTCTCAGCTGTTTCCCAGCGTTTAGCCACCGTCACCTTCATGAAGCCAGACTCCCATGGAGGCGTTCCCATCAGCTTCTACCTGGTCCAGTACAAAGACGTGGGGTCTCAGGAGTGGAGGGACGTGAAGTCTCACAGCATCCAGAGTGAGTGGGAGATATATTGTTCTGATGCCCTCTTCTCTTCCTTTATGGGTAATAAATGTTTAGTGGGCCTCATTCTGCACAACATGTTGTTATTGTGCATGCTCAGCTCATTTCCCTGACAAAGACAATTTCCTTTATGTACATGAGGGGGGGGGGGTTAGAGGCGTGATCAGTACAAGTGATGAAAACATTTACACACTTAATCGCCCAGGAGAAGAGAAAGGGCCGCCGTAAGACATGTCGAAAATATTGTGAGGAGTGTGTTGGAAAGTATCTAGGTACATGTACTCATAAACTCGGAACAAGTACACATTTCAGATACTTTGATGTACTTTATACTTTTACAGTTTGGAAGCAATCCTTGATTTTACTCCTATATATATATTGTTCCAAATAATAACTACTTTTTGTACTTTTTGTATTTCTAAACTGTGCTTTTACTTGTTTTACTGGAGTAAAAATATATGAGTACTTCTTCCACCACTGGATTAAAGTATTTTCTCAACACCTCTTGAACATAGACTGATGTTAGAGGGTCAGACATGTCCATAAAGACATAATATTACAACTGCTTCGCTTCTGATTTCCATTGAGTTTTGTGTGCAATACTTTTGACTAGTAATCTCAATCTCAACCAAGATGGAGCTAATGGATTTTTTTAAACCCTTCTCAAACTTTTTTCAATAATGTACCCCTTTTGAAAAAGAAATGTAGCCTTTTCAAACCTTTTATTTATCCAGGTGTATCCCATTGAGCCACGTGCCCCCTGATCAGCGCTAAAACTATTTGTTAGGGGGAAAAGCCTATAAAGAGGTTCAGCACAGCGCTGCACCATCAGAGTCTGAGTTATTAAAACAACAACAGTAACTGAGAAACACTTAAATGCTACATTTCAAATGTTTACAATCCATCACTAAATTCATGGCAAACCAATTTTAACATCAAGCGATAACACTGAGACGACATTAGCTGCATTGAACTGATCTTTTTAATAAGTTGTACTTAATGCAGTGAAACACGGGCTTGAGCTTCACTGAGGAGCTTCGTCAGTCTGACAGGGAGGCACCTGCAGCTATTACACTTCACGTTTTGAAATATGTGTAACTCTGTTAATACAAAACCCACACTGCTCAAACTTCCTTACTTTTCCTCACATTGGTTTATTTATTTATTAATTTAGGGGCGTGGGGAACGAAGAGCAAAAGATATATGAGCATTTTATGAGCATGGGATTTTGACCCCTCATATAAACATATGCATAATGCTATACTTTGCGGCCACACGCCGTTGCCAAGCAACGCTTATTGTTTAGGTCCTTTGATAAGCAGGCAGTCAAATAATTAACTAGAACTAGCTAGATCTGATAGATTTGGACATAGACGCGAGTGAAGTCTAACCGGACGCGAGAGAGAGATCAGATCCGCTGCTGCTGCCGGAGAACACGCAGCTCTGCATGATCACAGCTCCCCGCGGTGACGGACCGGTGAGCAAAATACACGAAGAGTTAGACCGAACACACTCAGCTAGTGTATCTACTCTGGAACTAGCTCAACTAGTTATACATATATGTATTCTTTACTGTCGGGTCACTCATTACAGGTTCAGCGAGCTGCACGAGACCGACGGGCTGTCAGGAGAGGCAGAGGAACACTTTTAAAAACTTTATTCAAAACTGTAAACTTTTGAATAAACTAGTTAATCTACTATTAGCAGTTTGTTTAAATGCATTAATTATGTTGTTTTTTTCATTAAAATAAATCTCACGTACCCCCTGCAGTACTCCAACGTACCCCTAGGGGTCGCGTACCCCAATCTGAGAACCACTGCCTTACACAATATAATATTCCACTCTGAATGCATTGTTGCTTTAATTCAAATGATGGATGATGACTTTAATCATGCAGCTGTTCTTCAATGACGAATATAAATGCAGATTGTTAGCAAGGGAAAGTCGCAACCATCTCACGGTCGACCAAAAGGAACATTAGTAGTTTTGTCACACACTTTGAAAGTTATCAAGAAGCTTCCAGAAAACTTTCCTTTTTCTTCTTCGGATACCAGAAGCCGCATCACATGATCTGCCATGCGGTCCTTTAAAGCCTGAGAAGTTGTTGGGTATTGACGAACCTAAAACACCTCGTGGGGACGGATCCAGAACACTCTCCTCCTCCTCCTCCTCCTCCTCCTGATTGATTTCTGAGCCGGTACAGGTGAAGGATGGCGGGGGAAAGAAGCCGAGAGGACTGATGGTTTGGTGATAAGCAGGTCTGACTAACCTGAAGGGCTTTTCTCTAATATCCCTCATTCCAGAGTCCATTAAGATATGTGGATGCAGGGAGGAGGGTACTGAAGGCTCATTACGGAGTCCTTTCCCTCTCCTGCAGTGTGTGATATTGGTTTAAATGCATGTAAAGGGTCTGCAAAGGCTAACATCCCTACGTGCACGCCACTTTGTGAGCATTAAAGCATGCAAACAAGGCATACAAGATACTAATATGAACCTGAAAGGAGCTTCAAACGTCCGTTTTGACACGTCAGACATCAGGATGAAGTAACGTCGTCTCTCGAGGTAATCTTTGCTGATTATTCTGCATTATATAAATGAGATATTAAAGCAGACTAATTACAAACCCTCCAGGGCTGCACGATTTGGGAAATAATCTAATTGCGATTTTTCTGACAGATATTGCCTATCGATTTGTGATATTTGTTTTTAAGCGACCCAACGGAAGTTTATTGTAAAATGCGGCCATGTCTCCGGCTAGGAAGGTCGCATCAAAGTGCTCCCGTCTCTAGCGCCCCGCAGCCCGAGCTACGAGTGAAAGAACTAAACGTACATGAAACTTCCGATGCTTTAAAGTCGAGCTTCAGTTTCAGACTCACCCTGTGATAGAAACACGTGATGGAGCGTCTCTAACCTGACTCAGAAAGCATCTAAAGCTCCACTGGAAGCCATCTGGAAAGGGCAGGCACTTTCAAAGATACTTGGCAGGTGATTGGATCAATCTGTCTATCACCTGCTATCATGGGCCACTTCTGATTGGTTAACAAAGGCTGGTACATGTGGAGCACAGCACTTCTGATTGGTGTGGATGACTGACACACAAGAAGAACAACAACAAACAAAAAACGTTTAAATATCGCAGGCTTTGCGATTTGATAATTGCCTGAAGCCTCTTCAGCATCCTTACACAATAAACCCTCCACTATCATGAGATGCCTGGACTCGTTGCATTTGAATGCTTTTGCCCAAATTGAAATGTCTGTTTATGGCTGGAAAGTAAACCTAGTGCCGCCGCAAATTGCAGAACGTGTTATCAGTTCCAGGATTGAAGAACTGCAGAAGCACCGATTGCTATTCAAGTATTTAATTTGTGCAGTCGGACAAAAACAACTGCTTTCACTCGGGCTCATTGCAGCGCCGCTGAATACGGAGGGTTCGTTCATGGACTCAAGGATTTCGTCACGAATGTGGATTTTATAATAATCATAAAGTTATCGTGTGACGGCAGCAGATTTCACTGTCTCTGTGATTAGATGCCGTTGAATCATCGTGTTTAATATTTCACTACCAATTAAAGCAGATTATGTTCTGTATTCACAGACTGATAATCTTTTCATAAACTATTTATTATTACTGCCTTATAAATCTTTAACTTTTTACATTTATCGGACAAACTATAACTCAACTTGGACATTAAACTTAAATAGTAATCTGAAATGTCTCAATTTTATTTCAGGTTATAGCATGCTTTACTGCTATTGGTCTTTTTGTATTTGCTACCTATTAAAGGAGGCAATTACAGAGATGATTACACTGTAGACCAGGGGTGTCAAACTCAAGGCCCGGGGGCCAAATCTGGCCCGCGACTTCATTTTATTTGGCCCCGCAAGAGCTTGCAAAGAATATAATATGTTTATTATACGGTTACATGCCACTTTACAGAAGCAGGTTGCCCATAAACTACATGTCCCACAATGCATCTCGTTTTGTGACATGCGCACTGAAGAGACTTCTGCTTTCAGACGTAGTTAATTGCTAAGTTATTATCCTATCCGATAAAAAGAAAAGCTCCCGCTCGGAGCGAGAAAGGGAAAAGCGCTGGTGTGAAAGACATCTATCCTATTCTCGTAAAAACTGTATATGGAGCGACTTGAGGTTATTTCATTACATCTGGTACAAAGGGTCAGTATGACTTCACAGAACTAGCTTTTACTGCACCTTGCAACCACAAATAAGAGACGTTAACTGCATTTGTATCTCATTAAACAAAGTAATTGGTCTTGGAAGATTTCCAAAAATCAGATGTTAAGCTTTACAGCTAATTACCCTCATCACACAGTACATTACACGTCACTTGTTAGACGCTTTTATCCAAAGAGACTTACATACTCAATACTGGGGGCAATCCCCACCGGAGCAGTTTG
>JAMFTG010000207.1:142500-230000 GCA_023974075.1 Chaenocephalus aceratus
CGCAACCCAAAGCAGCTTAAACTCACAAGATAAGGCGCGCTGCTGAGATGAGGCCAGGCAGCAGCAGAGACGGCGCTCTCCGCAGGACTAAGTGGATTCGGGCCAGATCTCCCCGATGCTAAAGTGTCCGAGCCGGCCTTCTCGCTGTCTCTCGAGGAAGTGACAGCGGTTTTAAAATCATTCAGATGAAAAGCACGCTGAGGAACAGAGGGTCAGGAAATCTCAGTGAGGCTTTCGAAGGCCGTGCGGGACGCCAGTGGCAGATGCTTCACACCCCAGTAATCGTGCTGCCTTCACTGGCATCGGGAACACACAAATGCTTCATCACGCGTAAGGCACGGGAACGGATTAGTCTGGAAACATGCACACACACACAGAGACCATCACAGTGACCTGACCATCCAGGAACATGTTAAATACATTCACGACCGTGCGCCTTGACGCCTGGTTTGCACACTTATATCCAACATCGGGAGGGAAAAGGGACCAAGGAGGCAAGAAGGGTAAGCACTCAGAACACTTGGCAAAGCTCTTGGCTAGGTCCTTTGTTTTACAATGGAAGAAGGCTGTAAGGAAGTGGGAAAGAGAAAAGGGCAGAGAGATATCTCAGGGCTCGTGTGAACTTGATGAAAAACATTATTTACACCCGATTCGAGCGTGGGCGTTTTCCCTCCCGCCTCAAAGTGGGGTTGCTCTCACAAAGGGTACGCTGCTGTTAAAGCTACACCACTTCCCTCCGATGCTGCCGACTGAACGGAAAAGCATTGATTGAAGTTGAACTCGAGTGTTGCGAGGCCTTTGTTTTTACATGTCTCCCCCCTCGTTGTGTCTCGCAGGATAAAGAAGAGCAGTGGATGACCAAGCTGGTCCCGGGGATGAATGATTTCGCCATGCTGCAGCCGCTGCAGTGGAACACCAGATACGAAGTGGAGATAACGGCACGAAACGTCAAGGGCCTGTCGGAGCCCAGCTTCTATCAGTTCTTCATGCCCCAGAAACCTGACATTACAGGTAACAGCCCCATCACAGAAGAGTGCTGCATTGTGCCTTCTCCATTTATGCAATGGATTTCTATCTGTGTGGTTGTTGAGTGGCGTTTCATCTGAGAGAAAAACGTTGCTTTCCAGTCAAAAGCAGGACATTATTCTGCTGTGAAACGTCCTTTCAGCTGCACTCAAACCCTCTCCTGGACACAGCACAGTCTACATTCATCTGAAACACAATTACAAGATGTAAGCACATCATCCCGTAGTAGTATGTATACTCATGGGTGGAATCATTGGACTGACCCTGACATTGCTCAAGGAGATATTTGCACCCGTGAAGTGGAAAAAAACCTTTCTTCGAATGTCGTTGTGCTTTCAGCTCCAGGTTCAAGGCGGTTTATCAGGCGAAAAGAACCACAATATAGAATAATAATAATATATTTAATTTGTTAGCGCTTTTACAGGTGCTCAAAGACGCTTTACAGATACAGTGAAGAGAACAGAAAATAAATATATAGTTAAAGTCAGTGAGTTATACAGGATGTACCGTACTTTTCGGACTATAAGCCGCGACTTTTTCCCCCATTTTTTGTGTACAGCTAACGGCCACTAGGGGACCTCCTACATCTATGGATGTTACAGGTAAAATTAACCACCTTTAACGCTACGGGCTCTAGGACCGGTCCGCGCCCGCCACCTTTAAGCGGCGGGCTCCAGCAGGAAAAGCTGGCGGCCGGAAAAGAGCGAGACAGGTAGCGCGCCAAAGTAAAAGTGGAACCGAGAGACAGAACGAGAGCAAGACAGACGGACAATGTAGCTGCTGCAGCTTATATGCAGGTGCGCTTTATAGTCCGGAAAGTACGGTACTGCTTATTTCTCACTGTTGTGATTATAAAATGGAAATCAGGCACAATAGAAGCACCTCACTTTGGGCCCTTATGTTTAAGGCTTTGAGTTATTAAATTATTAAGGAAATAACCCTCAGCTGCAGCTTTGAATCTTGTGGTTGGTCCGTGATGCGTGTTCAGCCCAAAGGCCTCCCCGCACAGACCGGACCAAGGCTCTCCTCTCCGGGGTTCTCAGTGCAGACGTCAGCTCAATTCAAAACCTTTATTCATCCAGGTGAAATCCCAGACGGAGGATTTCGACATGTTACATTCATTGCTTACTTCCACATGCCTTTTCTCCTCCTTATCTCTTTCATAACTTTATATGTAACACATGCTAACGGCGTCAATAGCCACTTTAATGATACTAATGGACGGTAGTCCCGGATGTCGCCATGACGGATTTTCAGAATAAAAGCTTGGTATTGAGAACTTCCGGGTTTTTCCAGAATAAAATAGCATTTAAACTGACGGTATGTTTAAGGTACATTATGCCATAAAACATTGATTTTAATTTCTAATACATATCTACCCACGTGTACAGGTACCGACAGCATCCGATTGAGTAGCTTTAAAAACATGTAGTGGCACCAGATTGCTAATTCCATTCTCTTTGCAGACTGCTCCAAGTTAGTGGAGACTCCCCGAAGTCAGTCCTGGCAACATTTAATAAAACCACAGCATGCGATCTCGGGCAATAAGTACTTTCAATTCGCCGAGAGATCAGAGAGCAGATATAAGAATAATAATGATAGCTTGGATTTATATAGAGCAGGGATTCTCAAGGGTGTTCGCGGACCACCTCAGATGCAAACCGTAAACGTAAGTGCATATATAAACGTAGTGTTAAAACGCAGATATGTTTTTATAGTTAATTATAGACTATCAAAAGTAAATTGAAGCCTATCTGATACCTCTCTCTCTCTCTCCTCTCTCTCCCTCCTCTCTCTCCTCTCTCTCCCTCCCTCTCTCTCTCTCCCTCTCTCTCTCCTCTCTCTCTCCCCTCCTCTCTCTCTCCCCCTCTCTCTCTCCCCCCTCTCTCTCTCCCTCCTCTCCCTCCTCTCCTTCTCTCTCTCTCCCTCTCTCCTCCTCTCTCCTCTCTCCTCTCCTCTCTCCTCTCTCCTCTCCTCTCTCTCTCTCTCTCTCTCTCTCTCTCTCTCTCTCTCTCTCTCTCTCTCTCTCTCTCTCTCTCTCTCTCTCTCCCTTTTTTATTTATTTTTTTAAATAACGTTTTTTTTTTTTACAAAAACATTTCATAACACGCTCCGAGACACCTGACAACATGCTGTTAACTTGTTGTCTTATACGTTACTGTTTAAACGGCGGATAAAGCAGCTTCATCATGGCAACTTGACAACAGCTAAGCTAAGCTAGGCTAGTACTTACAGCATCCGGTGACTTTTCAGAGTTGCTGTGCCACCGTGGTCGGCCAGTTTCTTGTCGCATATTTGGCACACTGCCTTCTTCTTACCATCGTCCAATTCAAAATGGTCCCACACAGCTGAAGTCTTCGGCATGTTGTGTTCAGGTGTGTGAAGCGAGGTGAAGCGAGGTGAAGCGTGCGTTCGTGACTGTGAGTGAACGCGATGTCAGGAGCACAGGCTGAGATTGTATATATTTCCGCATTTTAACAGTGCAATTCAAAAGTATAAATATAGTATAAGAATATGGAAATTCGCCTTTATTGATAGCATACATTTAGGAGAACATTTGAATTGAAAATAAATAAAAAAACGAATATCCGAATAATGAAATTAAAACCCGAATAGTTGACCAACGAACGGATATTCGAATATTCGGGTACAGCCCTACTTAACAATCATATTATTCCTATCAGCTGTCGATCAGTGTTATGATGCGGCGATTACCGTTCTGTTCAGCAAACGCCTCGCACACTGATTACGATCCAAAGCTTTAGTGCGTTTTGATTCAGTGCTGAGTGCAGCCAAACGTGTCGGTCTCTTCTCTGTCAGTGGAGACCGCAAACACCTCGTTCCTTCCGCGTACAGTAAGTCCGGATGCTTCTCGGGTTGAGCCGTCCCGTTCAAATGAAATCGCCGCCAATCATATTTCCGCGCTCGCGCCAGGGCCGGGGGAGGGGTTACAAGGCCGGTGTCTTGTGGTGCATTCACTTGCACTCGGACATTCGAGATGTTCTCTCATAAATGTCCGATGAGCCCAACGACCACTACCCCACTGCCTGGTATCATTAGAAAGCTAGGAGTCTCCTCTTTCCAACAGTGTATACAACTCAACATGTGTCTTCGGGTCAATGCGACTGATTTCGATAGAGCTAGTCACATAGAGGTGGTGCCCGAAAATCCTTGATAATAAAAAGTGGATTTTATTTAGCTTTTTTCCACGGACCACCTGCAGTGCCACCGTTTGAGAACCGCTGATATCGAGCCTTTCATGAGTTTTGAGGCCAAATATCATATTTAGACTTTTTTTTATTTTATTTTTACATATAATTGTAAGTCAATACATGATTGTCACTAAAAGCCTCGTCTCTACATTACAATAAAATATAAAAAATAATTGACTAATTCATTTTAATAAAAATTCAAGTATTAAAGGCATAAAAAGACAGAAATGTATAATTCTTTCTATAGAAATGTTTCTTCTGCCGTAAAGTGTCCAAACCGGGCTTGTCTGGATAAGCGCATTTTTAAAACAGTCGTTGTCCACGCCGGCTTCAGTTGGATTATTCGTCAGTCGCTCCGATCAGATCGGTCTCCTCCATTTTGTAGATTATTCACGACTTTTGAATCCACGTAAACACATCGGCAGAATCCGGCTTCCTTTGAGCGTGTTTTAAACAGTTTAATCCCTTTGTGAATTGTTTCCACTCCGTCCTTTCATTTCTTCATCCAGCGGGAATCCAGAGGAATTATCCTGAGTCCAACAACCATCAAAGTCGCTCCAACAGCTCCTTGACTACGCTTTCATCTCCTTCAACAACACACTTCACATCCATCCAGTTTGTGACAGGAGTTGTAGCTTTTTGAGACTTTTAAACTGTAATTACCGCTGTCCCCCCCCCCCTTGTTTGTGTGTGGGGGGCGCAACTTCCAACAGGAGTCATTGGGGGGGCTCTTGGGGAAGAAGGTTGGGAACCCCTGCGATAGGTACTGGGGGGCATGGAGGGACTTGTAGCTAAGGAGGAGGGTTCTGAACGATATGCGGGACTTGACCGGCAACTACCGAGATGGCAGTTTATCCAACATGGCTTTGTAAATGAAAAAGTACCGGTGACGGAGCCTCCGTGCGGCGAGTGCCTTGGTACACAGAGTACAGCGCACGTCCGCATTAAGGATTCACTCACAGCTGTTCAAATAAACCGCTCAAACGCGCTGGGTTCCCTTCAAAGCGACCCTCCGGACCGCGAGTGAAAACACCCGCAGGCTGTTGTTTTTCTCCCTCAAATATCCTCCTCCTCCTCCTCCTCTTCTTCTTCGTAGTCCGAAGCTTCTCCCGTTGTGCTGCTTTGCAATTCAGCCGCTTCTCATTTGCAAGAATCGACACACACACCAGCGTCTCCCTCCGCCGCCCGTACGCCGAGGTTATGATCCCCATGAGGAGCGTTGAGGTGCTTAATGTATGCTTCTCATCTCAACGTCCTGCAGGAGCTTTGAAGTATGCATGCAGCCGTGTTTCACTTAATCTGGAACACACGCCGCTAAGGACGCACACGTACTGTTGAGATAAACGTGACTCTGCCGCCTGAAGCCCTGCATACGTGGAGAAAGGAATCAAAGAGAGGCGTGTGGGCGCGCCGTCGCTCTCCTCTCCGCCTGTTACACCGTCCATTTGTGTGTGTGTGTGTGTGTGTCCGTGTGTGTGTGTGTGTGTGTGTGTCCTGGCAGCGCGGGCTAAATGGCCTTAGAGAGGGTGTGGGAGAACGGCGAGCTTACGGCAGGTCGCTTCGATTGGCTGTCCTCTCTTGTTAGCGCACAGCGGTGCATCGTGGGAAACAGCCGGAGAGAGACGGTGGAGATAAAGCGATGTCCCCGTAATGTGTTTGTTCGAGGCTGGAAGCGGAGGGAGAGGAAACAAAGATTTGTTCGCCTGTTTTGTTCAAATGTCTTTCAAGCACACTCAGGAGGACTCTGAAAAGACTGCGACAGTTGATAATCCCATTAGCACCCTTGAATAATGGCATCACATTTCCATGAAGAAAAGGCGTCAATATAGATATTTTGAAGCCGAAAACGACGTCCTTTTATTTGTATAGTCTTGGATGGATTGTGAGCAGAATGCGACTGAACCAAATGGGATATTGAGGAAGACGTTTTTGCACAAAAGAACCATCTCCCACTCTATACAATACGCCTCCCACCCACCCGCTTTCAAACCTCTAAGCATAAAGCGTTCGGAGTGGATTTAGCCTCCCCTTAAATCCCCTTTCCTCCGTCCTTCTCTGCATCCTTCCTTCCTTTAGGCCACAGATTGAAACACTGCGGTTCCTTTTCAATTTGCTTTCTTCAAACCACATCACTTTCTCTTTGCGCTGCCCCTCCTCTCGTTCCAATCGCTTTGTGTCTTTAAAAGCAGATTTGTCTCGTGACTTCCTTCCCCGACCTCTATTTTGCTCGTGAAGGTGAAGGGCTTCCACGACGTCATAACGGCCGACGGGAGCGGACTTTACCCTTAAGCCAGGATGGCAACCTCCCGAATAGATATTAAAACGGATGGCTGTAACACAAAGCTATCGTATCGAAGCGCTGCTTGAAGAGGGAGAAGGTCCTCTCTAGATTTGAGCCTTTCAGACCGTTTACATGCACTAAAAGCTAAATACAGGAAGTGGAGAACCGGCCGCTTTAAGAGCAGAGATATCTAAATATCCTCGATACAGTGTGTGTGGCGTTGTTGTGTTTCTCTTGGCTCCCTCCCCTCCTTCAGTGCTGTAAAACGCTTTGATTTAAGCAGTCGTCGTAGACTTAGTTTTTATGGAGCGTGGCACTAATCTCATCAAAGCGCCGGGATAAATAATCTGAAAGGCGTCGAGCCGCAGTCCAACCTTTCCTGGAAGTGACGCCCGCTGTTTAAACGGAAACGAGTACTTTTATAGCTGTCCGTTACATTAATCAAGCGGCTCATATATTTCCACTGAGATTTGTTGTTTCTTTACAGCCGTGTAATGAAACGGATGCAAGCCCGTAACTTCTGTTGTTTAATCTGCTAATGCCATTTCAGATAGATGGTCTCTTTACGAGAAAATAAATACTTGTCATGGATTTTCCTGCATAAATTACCAGTGTACCAAAACCCCGAAAGGTTTGTCTCGTCACCTCAACAGTGATGGTTCTTGGCCACGTGTAGAGCTTGGGCCTCGGAAGCCGTGTCAGACTCGCAGTGCACAACCCACCGGACGTGTCAGTTGCTGTTCAACGTTTATTTCCAGCAAACTAATAAAACTAAATACGAACACAATATGTAACATAAACTTAAACAGCAGATTCTAATAATCTGTATTTGACTAAGCATAAGGCTGCGTCTGCGTCTTAATGACCGTATTGCTGCTGCCCTCCCGTCACACACCGCACCTCCAACTTAAAGCCCCGCCCCCTTCACCTGAGCCCTGCTGCCCTCCCGTCACACACCGCACCTCCAACTTAAAGCCTTAGCCCCGCCCCCTTCACCTGAGCCCTGCTGCCCCCCGTCACACACCGCACCTCCAACTTAAAGCCCCGCCCCCTTCACCTGAGCCCTGCTGCCCTGCTGTCACACACCGCACCTCCAACTTAAAGCCCCGCCCCCTTCACCTGAGCCCTGCTGCCCTCCCGTCACACCGCACCTCCAACTTAAAGCCCCGCCCCCTTCACCTGAGCCCTGCTGCCCTCCCGTCACACACCGCACCTCCAATTTAAAGCCTTAGCCCCGCCCCCTTCACCTGAGCCCTGCTGCCCTGCCGTCACACACCGCACCTCCAACTTAAAGCCCCGCCCCCTTCACCTGAGCCCTGCTGCCCTCCCGTCACACACCGCACCTCCAACTTAAAGCCCCGCCCCCTTCACCTGAGCCCTGCTGCCCTCCCGTCACACACCGCACCTCCAACTTAAAGCCCCGCCCCCTTCACCTGAGCCCTGCTGCCCCCCGTCACACACCGCACCTCCAACTTAAAGCCTTAGCCCCGTCCCCTTCACCTGAGCCCTGCTGCCCTCCCGTCACACACCGCACCTCCAACTTAAAGCCTTAGCCCCGCCCCCTTCACCTGAGCCCTGCTGCCCTCCCGTCACACGCCGCACCTCCAACTTAAAGCCTTAGCCCCGCCCCCTTCTCCTGAGCCCTGCTGCCCTCCCGTCACACACCGCACCTCCAACTTAAAGCCCCGCCCCCTTCTCCTGAGCCCTGCTGCCCTCCCGTCACACACCGCACCTCCAACTTAAAGCTCCGCCCCCTTCACCTGAGTCCTGCTGCCCCCGTCACACACCGCACCTCCAACTTAAAGCCTTAGCCCCGCCCCCTTCACCTGAGCCCTGCTGCCCTCCCGTCACACACCGCACCTCCAACTTAAAGCCTTAGCCCCGCCCCCTTCACCTGAGCCCTGCTGTCCTCCAGTCACACACCGCACCTCCAACTTAAAGCCTTAGCCCCGCCCCCTTCTCCACCTCTCACTGACACAGAAAAATGCATTAATAAAGGTTCCAAATAAATCAAAACAAAATAAACTTAAATGCGGCTCCTACAAGCAGTAGATCAAATCACTAATATACACTTATAGAGGGGCATATGTGTATTTCGAGGTTCACAAGTCTCAAAGTGAAGCTTGACCTTTCTCAGAACCAGTTTATTCCAGATCCACAAACAGAAAGGCATCTGTATCTGAAAGTACTCTCAGATTAAAGCTGAACATATGCTCTGAAGACGACTTACCCGTCCTTTGCAAAACAACAACTACATGTGTTTGACTTGTGTGAAATACACACATATATATATTTAAATACTTTGCTGTACAAGATCGGCGCTGATGTTTACACGCTCGTGTATTTATTGAACAAAGGACCGTGTTTCCTGGGGAGCGTACTTAACACATCGTTGTCAACTATGTCCTGTAAATATTTCATTATAAGCAGGCGGCAGACTTCCTGCTGAGTCGCTGCAACAGAACACTTACGCTATGAAAGGTTTACACGGTCGTTCCAAGGCTATAAAGTTAATGCACTGGTGGATGTTAAGCACACAAGCTGCGTGTGTCTGCCAAACAACCCAGTGTTCCTTACTCAGAAGACCTGTTGCTGTTTCCATGCCGACTCGTCGATTTCCCGAAGCTGGTTAGAATCCCTCGTTCATTTTCATTAATTGCGGTTTTTCAAATCAGAAAAGTAGTATATTTGCGTCGGTGGCGAACCGGCCTTCACGGTATTCAGAGAACACCCTGGAACACTCGGATAAAACAAACACATTTAATTATATAAATAACATGAATAAATGAGAATGGTAGCCTTTCAGTGGTTTTGTGTTAGAAAAGAAAGCAACCAATCAGATCGTGTTCTGGGTCTCTGGGTAGAACATCCTTCAAGGTATTCTGCATCCTTGATCGAAGGCCCTGGCCGTTGCACTGAGTGAGAGCGCGCGTTTGGACTGACAGCTTGATCAACCAATCAGATATTGACTTGTAGCCAATGGGCGTGTTCTTTCAGAGTTCCCCTCGGTTCCAGGGTGTTCTAGAAGGCCCGCTAGTTCACTGGAGAGAGACAGAGGATCAGGGGTGTCAAACTCAAGGCCCGGGGGCCAAATCCGGCCCGCGACTTCCTTTCATGTGGCCCCACAAGAGCGTGCAAAAAATATGATATGTTTATTATACGGTTACATGCCGCTTCACAGAAGCACGTTGCCCATAAACTACATGTCCCACAATGCATCTGAAATTTGACTTTTTTCTCAGAATTTGACTTTTCTTTTTTTTTTAAATGTAACTTCTTTTTTTTTGACTTTTTCTCCAGAATTTGGCTTTTCTTTTTTAAAATCATTTTGTGACATTCTCACTGAAGAGACTTGCAATTATTTTCCCTAGACTTCTGCTTTCAGACGTAGTTGATTATGAAGTTTTTACCCTATCCGATAATAATCCAAAGCAGAGGCAATAAAGTAATATAATACATTATTTTATATATATTAAATATTTATATATGTATTTTTATATAGTCTTAAAGTTACAACCGGCCCTTTGAGTGCAACCATAATATGAATGCGACGAAGCAATTCACGCCGTTTTATTGTTTTTAACGTTGAAATGACGAGTGCAACAGGTGGAGATGAAGTTGTTGCGGAATTGTTGTGAGTACCCTTTTCAAGACGACAGTGAAAAGACGGACATTATAACGGCGGGGGGGGGGGGGGCGGGGTGCGGGGGGGTCTACAGAAGGTCCAGATTTGCGTACGTACTCAAAACAAACCGATGCTTTTCTTGATAATTAATTGAAAAGGGAAAAATAAGAGCTTTTTTCTTTTAGTGGAAACATAACTCTTATACTATATACCAGTATCTCACCTGCCTTATCAGTTTGAATTCTAATTGTACATTTCCCCGAACTTCGATATCATTTAATAACTGATCAAAAACAACGATCGACGTGTGTGTGTGTGTGTGTGTGTGTGTGTGTGTGTGTGTGTGTGTGTGTGTGTGTGTGTGTGTGTGTGTGTGTGTGTGTGTGTGTGTGTGTGTGTGTGTGTGTGTGTGTGTGTGTGTGTGTGTGTGTGTGTGTGTGTGTGTGTGTGTGTGTGTGTGTGTGTGTGTGTGTGTGTGTGTGTGTGTGTGTGTGTGTGTGTGTGTGGCAGCACCGTGTGTGAATTGAGACTATGAACCGCATTTGAGTGACAGTCGCGCAGAACGTCCGGATCGGTTCGCTGACAGCCGGCACCGCCCTTTATGATGTGGTCTAAACGGCATCGTGTAAGATGCGCACAGTTCCCCCCCCCCCCCCCCCCGCCCCGTCCCCCCAGTAAAACATCCCCACTCCACCACCGGTGACGAGGCACAGAAAGCCTTTGATCTGTTCCACCATCTCTCAAGTTAAAATTAGGGTCGCTCTTTTAAGTACGTGACTTTAAAGTTGGGTTTCATCTCCCACAGATCAAGGTCGCGACGCTTGTACCGCTCCTCCAGTAACCCCAGTCTGCGGCAATTACCTACGAGTGGACGAAATGTCTTTCTTTGTATCTTCCTCTAAGTTAAGAGTCCTTTCCTTTTGGTTTCCCGCTCCCTCCTGAGTGCACTTCACATCAAGGCCTCCTTCTTGTAAATGGACACAAGGACGGACGCCTGCTTCTCCTTCAAAGCAGGGTTTAATGATTGTGTTTCCACCCTCCCTCTGAGGACCGCCTCGAGCAAACTTTCCCAAAGTCAGCACTTAAGAGAAATCCTGCCTCACATCCACCAATGATTACGTCCGTCCCCACAGATTAGCCAATCAATGCGCGCCGCCGGGTCGTCGTTAATCGAGTGTCTCCTCTCTCATCCAATGGAGGGACAGTCAATCAGAGCTCGGGCTTAATGACTTTGTATTGTCACAGGGAGATGTGTATGAATGGCTTCAGGTGCCACACACACACACACACACACACACACACACAGATCCTGCTAATGGGACTATATATCAACAAGTAATCAGAAGAAGTCGGTAAAGGGTTAATAGAGCGGGGAAATAGGAATGAACGGCCACTGAGTTGGACAGAAGTCGCTTCCTCGAGGCGTAGAGAGGAAACTTTGATGAGAGAGAGAATATATAGCTTTAAATATCCGTGTGTGAACGATGTTAGGTCTGTGCAACTTTATTAGCACCATGTATCCTCACGTTAACACGGATGTATCGAGGGCGACCCTTCCTTCCTGCCGGGTGGCATACGGCTTTGCCCCGTGTTGAGGTGAGAGGTGGGCAATTTGTCTTTGAATGAATCTTTAATTAACGCCTACGAGGCCAGGCGGCAAACCCAACGTCTCTAATGACGATGTAATAAACCGGGAAACACTCCATCATGCAGAAAAGTGGATTAAACTTATTTGGAAAGCTGCAATAAAACTTCATAGAAAATACAATACCCGTATGTTATAGTCCTTTCAAGATATATCGGTAATCTAACAGTAGCTGTTGACTTGTAATATAGAATATCAGTATGACAATACGACACCCTCTGTCCTTAGACCCTCTGTCCTCAGACCCTCTGTCCTCAGACCCTCTGTCCTTAGACCCTCTGTCCTCAGACCCTCTGTCCTCAGACCCTCTGTCCTTAGACCCTCTGTCCTCAGACCCTCTATCCTCAGACCCTCTGTCCTCAGACCCTCTGTCCTTAGACCCTCTGTCCTTAGACCCTCTATCCTCAGACCCTCTGTCCTCAGACCCTCTGTCCTCAGACCCTCTGTCCTCAGACCCTCTGTCCTTAGACCCTCTGTCCTCAGACCCTCTGTCCTCAGACCCTCTGTCCTCAGACCCTCTGTCCTCAGACCCTCTGTCCTCAGACCCTCACATCGTACAAGGAAACACTTCCGGAGAAAACCCAGTTTAAGGGAACATGGAGAAACCTCAGGAGAGCAGCAGAGGAGGGATCCCTCTCCAGGACGGACAGACTGCAATAGATGCCGTGTGTAAATTGTCCACGAGTTGCAGATTTAAATTGAGAATGAAACCAGCTTTCGATTAAATAAATATCATGTCCCTCTCTTGAGAAAGGCTGTGTGAGTAGGAAGTCGTTTTGCAGCTTTCCAATGTGCACACACATGTTTAATACGCTTGTGTCAGCACGGTTAGAGTCGCCTTGGTTACTGTGTGTACATGTCCCTGTTCGTTAAATCATCGTTAGAGAGAAGCGGTCCACAGTCGTGCCTCGGAGAAACAAGCATACTTAAAGAGACTTTGCTCGCACTAAGACACGCGGAGTAAATGGAGTCTGTAACCCAGAGAGAAAGGACGGTGGTGTTTCCACCCGGGGCAGCTTCGCCCGTAGCCCCTCGCCGCTCATCCCCGTGGGGTTATTAACCATCCGCGTGAGTGCAGGTGATGGCAGCGCAGCAACGACCTCATCACTTCTCTTTACTCGTACGCGATAAATCAACGGGAGCACCTGCGGACAAAGGACACGATGAATACGAGCAAACATTTATTACATTTTACAGAAACGTATCGTGATTACAACCTTCCTCGTATCTTAATGGTTTCTGCTGGAAGGCACCTCGGCTGCTGGCTCTTAAGGCCCGGGGACACCGAGACGATTATCGGCGTCGGTGGGCGCGTCCCGCACCGTCGTGTCTTTTCAGCCGACTGTCGGCAAAATAAATCACTCTGATTGGCTGTTCAGCTTAGCGAAACGGAAACACTTTTTCCCATTGACTTACACGGGGAAAGAGCGGTCTGTAACTCGTTGAATAATTTTTTTTAAACTAAATAAACAACCCAGTATGAACGCTTGTATAGCCAAGAGTGAAAATGGAACGCACACGACGCTACTTGTTGTTTGTTTATATCACGCAGTCTGTTCTTCTTCTCTCGGTTATCACGCAGTCTGTCTTCCGGTTGCCTCTTTTGAATGACGAATACACACTACTGCCGCCTGCTGGTCAGGAGAGGTATTGCCACTCACGCATGCGCAGTTCCATCTGAGCTGCTTCATGAAGGAAGGCGTCTTTTCTTCTTCTCACAGAATACATCTCCGTCTGCAGCAGCAAAGAAAGAGGAATCAGGACAATTGAACATTTTCAAAACACTATCAATTCCTTTTCTCTAGCGATCCTTACAGCACGTCTATTCAACACGTAATACAGCACCAGGTGAAATGTCCTTCTACTCAAACACCAATGTTCATCTAAGGAAGGACGTACATTCCTGCATTTGAAAAAGACGTTTTGCAGCAGCAGCATGCAAGACAAGGCTGATGTTCAGGTGTATATCAGTATGTAGTGTCTCTACTTTAAAGAGTCCTCTCCTGCTGATGTTCAGGTGTATATCAGTATGTAGTGTCTCTACTTTAAAGAGTCCTCTCCGGCTGATGTTCAGGTGTATATCAGTATGTAGTGTCTCTACTTTAAAGAGTCCTCTCCTGCTGATGTTCAGGTGTATATCAGTATGTAGTGTCTCTACTTTAAAGAGTGCTCTCCGGCTGATGTTCAGGTGTATATCAGTATGTAGTGTCTCTACTTTAAAGAGTCCTCTCCTGCTGATGTTCAGGTGTATATCAGTTTGTAGTGTTTCTACTTTAAAGAGTCCTCTCCTGCTGATGTTCAGGTGTATATCAGTATGTAGTGTCTCTACTTTAAAGAGTCCTCTCCTGCTGATGTTCAGGTGTATATCAGTATGTAGCGTCTCTACTTTAAAGAGTCCTCTCCTGCTGATGTTCAGGTGTATATCAGTATGTAGTGTCTCTACTTTAAAGAGTCCTCTCCTGCTGATGTTCAGGTGTATATCAGTATGTAGCGTCTCTACTTTAAAGAGTCCTCTCCTGCTGATGTTCAGGTGTATATCAGTATGTAGTGTGTCTACTTTAAAGAGTCCTCTCCTGCTGATGTTCAGGTGTATATCAGTGTGTAGTGTCTCTACTTTAAAGAGTCCTCTCCTGCTGATGTTCAGGTGTATATCAGTATGTAGTGTCTCTACTTTAAAGAGTCCTCTCCTGCTGATGTTCAGGTGTATATCAGTATGTAGTGTCTCTACTTTAAAGAGTCCTCTCCTGCTGATGTTCAGGTGTATATCAGTGTATAGAGTCTCTACTTTAAAGAGTCCTCTCCTGCTGATGTTCAGGTGTATATCAGTATGTAGTGTCTCTACTTGAAAGAGTCCTCTCCTGCTGATGTTCAGGTGTATATCAGTATGTAGTGTCTCTACTTTAAAGAGTCCTCTCCTGCTGATGTTCAGGTGTATATCAGTATGTAGTGTCTCTACTTTAAAGAGTCCTCTCCTGCTGATGTTCAGGTGTATATCAGTATGTAGTGTCTCTACTTTAAAGAGTCCTCTCCTGCTGATGTTCAGGTGTTTCTCAGTATGTAGTGTCTCTACTTTAAAGAGTCCTCTCCTGCTGATGTTCAGGTGTATATCAGTATGTAGTGTCTCTACTTTAAAGAGTCCTCTCCTGCTGATGTTCAGGTGTATATCAGTGTGTAGTGTCTCTACTTTAAAGAGTCCTCTGCTGCTGATGTTCAGGTGTATATCAGTATGTAGTGTCTCTACTTTAAAGAGTCCTCTCCTGCTGATGTTCAGGTGTATATCAGTATGTAGTGTCTCTACTTTAAAGAGTCCTCTCCTGCTGATGTTCAGGTGTATATCAGTATGTAGTGTCTCTACTTTAAAGAGTCCTCTCCTGCTGATGTTCAGGTGTATATCAGTATGTAGTGTCTCTACTTTAAAGAGTCCTCTGCTGCTGATGTTCAGGTGTCCATTGACTTGCACCTAAACCTACGGGAGAGGGCATAACAGTGCTTATGTAAACATCACGGCTCGATGAAAGCGTCTGAAATGTAAACTGACAACAATAGTTGTTTTGCCGATATCGATATATCCCTCCAGCCGCTCACTCTCGATCATAATTGAAGTGTCACTCTGTTGTTCTTGGAGTTATTTCTAAACTTCGGGAGCCATCAAGAAGCCTAACAAGCGTGTAGCGTATCAATCCAACCCCAAACTGTCAGGCTGCCGCTAAGCACTCTGGGTAATACTCCTTATCGGATGATGTTTATGGATTTCTCTCTCTCAGCCTGAAGTGTTTTCGCCCTCTTCCCAGAAAAACAGACGACACTTTGATTTCTTCTTTACCCGGGCGTTACGAAACACTTTGGACTTCCTCCAACGGGTTTTCAATTTATTAGGAGACATTTTCTATTTTTAAATCAAAACGGGAACGGCTGCATGTCTGTGCTTTTGGATTCTGATTATTAAGACAATGGCTTTATGGGAGGAAAAATGTAAACGCGCAATGAAAGCTTGGAGGGTATTGTGGCACGAAGATTGGATTCTCTTTGTCTCTCCGGAAGGTGTTGTTTACGCCTCGAGCCGGCAGACGTACTTTCAGACGGTGAGAAACAACGAGGAGCCCGTGGTGGGGAGAACATATTGATCCATTCAAATCCCCAGATCCAGGAGAAGTGTTCAGAATCAGAATCAGAACAGCTTTATCAGTCCCACAGAGAGAACAGAGCCAGAGACAGCTTAGTGTTCACTAGGAAGCATGCGTACAAACATATTAGTGATTAAAACAAATTAAATACAAGGACACAATTTACTAAATACACATCCTGAGGATTTAGCAGCCACGTATATATCGCACATATTCAGAGATGGAAGAAGTACACACATCCTTTACTCAAGTAGAAGTACTGACTCTCTACTCAAGTCAAATTAAAGAACTTTGAAATGTACTTCAGTAGAGTACAGGTATTTGAGTTCAACATGTAAGAAGTAGAAAGTACAGGTATTTGAGTTCAACATGTAAGAAGTAGAAAGTACAGGTATTTGTGTTCAACATGTAAGAAGTAGAAAGTACAGGTATTTGAGTTCAACATGTAAGAAGTAGAAAGTACAGGTATTTGAGTTCAACATGTAAGAAGTAGAAAGTACAGGTATTTGTGTTCAACATGTAAGAAGTAGAAAGTACAGGTATTTGGGTTCAACATGTGAGAAGTAGAAAGTACAGGTATTTGGGTTCAACATGTAAGAAGTAGAAAGTACAGGTATTTGAGTTCAACATGTAAGAAGTAGAAAGTACAGGTATTTGTGTTCAACATGTGAGAAGTAGAAAGTACAGGTATTTGTGTTCAACATGTAAGAAGTAGAAAGTACAGGTATTTGGGTTCAACAAGTAAGAAGTAGAAAGTACAGGTATTTGAGTTCAACATGTAAGAAGTAGAAAGTACAGGTATTTGGGTTCAACATGTAAGAAGTAGAAAGTACAGGTATTTGGGTTCAAAATGTAAGAAGTAGAAAGTACAGGTATTTGTGTTCAACATGTAAGAAGTAGAAAGTACAGGTATTTGAGTTCAACATGTAAGAAGTAGAAAGTACAGGTATTTGAGTTCAACATGTGAGAAGTAGAAAGTACAGGTATTTGGGTTCAACATGTAAGAAGTAGAAAGTACAGGTATTTGAGTTCAACATGTGAGAAGTAGAAAGTACAGGTATTTGAGTTCAACATGTAAGAAGTAGAAAGTACAGGTATTTGAGTTCAACATGTAAGAAGTAGAAAGTACAGGTATTTGGGTTCAACATGTAAGAAGTAGAAAGTACAGGTATTTGAGTTCAACATGTGAGAAGTAGAAAGTACAGGTATTTGAGTTCAACATGTAAGAAGTAGAAAGTACAGGTATTTGAGTTCAACATGTAAGAAGTAGAGAGTACAGGTATTTGAGTTCAACATGTGAGAAGTAGAAAGTACAGGTATTTGAGTTCAACATGTAAGAAGTAGAAAGTACAGGTATTTGAGTTCAACATGTAAGAAGTAGAAAGTACAGGTATTTGGGTTCAACATGTAAGAAGTAGAAAGTACAGGTATTTGAGTTCAACATGTGAGAAGTAGAAAGTACAGGTATTTGAGTTCAACATGTAAGAAGTAGAAAGTACAGGTATTTGAGTTCAACATGTAAGAAGTAGAGAGTACAGGTATTTGAGTTCAACATGTGAGAAGTAGAAAGTACAGGTATTTGAGTTCAACATGTGAGAAGTAGAAAGTACAGGTATTTGTGTTCAACATGTGAGAAGTAGAAAGTACAGGTATTTGTGTTCAACATGTGAGAAGTAGAAAGTACAGGTATTTGAGTTCAACATGTAAGAAGTAGAAAGTACAGGTATTTGTGTTCAACATGTGAGAAGTAGAAAGTACAGGTATTTGTGTTCAACATGTGAGAAGTAGAAAGTACAGGTATTTGAGTTCAACATGTAAGAAGTAGAAAGTACAGGTATTTGAGTTCAACATGTAAGAAGTAGAAAGTACAGGTATTTGAGTTCAACATGTAAGAAGTAGAAAGTACAGGTATTTGGGTTCAACATGTAAGAAGTAGAAAGTACAGGTATTTGAGTTCAACATGTGAGAAGTAGAAAGTACAGGTATTTGAGTTCAACATGTAAGAAGTAGAAAGTACAGGTATTTGAGTTCAACATGTAAGAAGTAGAGAGTACAGGTATTTGAGTTCAACATGTGAGAAGTAGAAAGTACAGGTATTTGAGTTCAACATGTAAGAAGTAGAAAGTACAGGTATTTGTGTTCAACATGTAAGAAGTAGAAAGTACAGGTATTTGAGTTCAACATGTAAGAAGTAGAAAGTACAGGTATTTGAGTTCAACATGTGAGAAGTAGAAAGTACAGGTATTTGTGTTCAACATGTGAGAAGTAGAAAGTACAGGTATTTGAGTTCAACATGTGAGAAGTAGAAAGTACAGGTATTTGAGTTCAACATGTGAGAAGTAGAAAGTACAGGTATTTGAGTTCAACATGTAAGAAGTAGAAAGTACAGGTATTTGTGTTCAACATGTGAGAAGTAGAAAGTACAGGTATTTGTGTTCAACATGTGAGAAGTAGAAAGTACAGGTATTTGAGTTCAACATGTAAGAAGTAGAAAGTACAGGTATTTGAGTTCAACATGTAAGAAGTAGAAAGTACAGGTATTTGAGTTCAACATGTAAGAAGTAGAAAGTACAGGTATTTGGGTTCAACATGTAAGAAGTAGAAAGTACAGGTATTTGAGTTCAACATGTGAGAAGTAGAAAGTACAGGTATTTGAGTTCAACATGTAAGAAGTAGAAAGTACAGGTATTTGAGTTCAACATGTAAGAAGTAGAGAGTACAGGTATTTGAGTTCAACATGTGAGAAGTAGAAAGTACAGGTATTTGAGTTCAACATGTAAGAAGTAGAAAGTACAGGTATTTGGGTTCAACATGTAAGAAGTAGAAAGTACAGGTATTTGTGTTCAACATGTAAGAAGTAGAAAGTACAGGTATTTCAGTTCAACATGTAAGAAGTAGAAAGTACAGGTATTTGAGTTCAACATGTGAGAAGTAGAAAGTACAGGTATTTGTGTTCAACATGTGAGAAGTAGAAAGTACAGGTATTTGAGTTCAACATGTGAGAAGTAGAAAGTACAGGTATTTGAGTTCAACATGTAAGAAGTAGAAAGTACAGGTATTTGAGTTCAACATGTGAGAAGTAGAAAGTACAGGTATTTGAGTTCAACATGTGAGAAGTAGAAAGTACAGGTATTTGAGTTCAACATGTGAGAAGTAGAAAGTACAGG
Source organism: Chaenocephalus aceratus (assembly GCA_023974075.1). NCBI lineage: Eukaryota > Metazoa > Chordata > Actinopteri > Perciformes > Channichthyidae > Chaenocephalus > Chaenocephalus aceratus. The sequence continues at coordinate 161,581 of JAMFTG010000207.1, forward strand.
TATTTGTGTTCAACATGTGAGAAGTAGAAAGTACAGGTATTTGTGTTCAACATGTGAGAAGTAGAAAGTACAGGTATTTGAGTTCAACATGTGAGAAGTAGAAAGTACAGGTATTTGAGTTCAACATGTGAGAAGTAGAAAGTACAGGTATTTGAGTTCAACATGTAAGAAGTAGAAAGTACAGGTATTTGAGTTCAACATGTAAGAAGTAGAAAGTACAGGTATTTGTGTTCAACATGTGAGAAGTAGAAAGTACAGGTATTTGTGTTCAACATGTGAGAAGTAGAAAGTACAGGTATTTGAGTTCAACATGTAAGAAGTAGAAAGTACAGGTATTTGAGTTCAACATGTAAGAAGTAGAAAGTACAGGTATTTGAATTCAACATGTAAGAAGTAGAAAGTACAGGTATTTGGGTTCAACATGTAAGAAGTAGAAAGTACAGGTATTTGAGTTCAACATGTGAGAAGTAGAAAGTACAGGTATTTGAGTTCAACATGTAAGAAGTAGAAAGTACAGGTATTTGAGTTCAACATGTAAGAAGTAGAGAGTACAGGTATTTGAGTTCAACATGTGAGAAGTAGAAAGTACAGGTATTTGAGTTCAACATGTAAGAAGTAGAAAGTACAGGTATTTGTGTTCAACATGTAAGAAGTAGAAAGTACAGGTATTTGAGTTCAACATGTAAGAAGTAGAAAGTACAGGTATTTGAGTTCAACATGTGAGAAGTAGAAAGTACAGGTATTTGTGTTCAACATGTGAGAAGTAGAAAGTACAGGTATTTGAGTTCAACATGTGAGAAGTAGAAAGTACAGGTATTTGAGTTCAACATGTAAGAAGTAGAAAGTACAGGTATTTGTGTTCAACATGTGAGAAGTAGAAAGTACAGGTATTTGTGTTCAACATGTGAGAAGTAGAAAGTACAGGTATTTGAGTTCAACATGTAAGAAGTATAAAGTACAGGTATTTGTGTTCAACATGTGAGAAGTAGAAAGTACAGATATTTGAGTTCAACATGTAAGAAGTAGAAAGTACAGGTATTTGAGTTCAACATGTAGAAAGTCGGAGTAAAGTACTGATACTAGAGAAATGTACGTAACTACAGTAATGAAGTATTTGTACTCCACTACTTCCCACCTCATAGTGCACACAGTTGGTGGTGGGTTTTAATTAGCGTTCCTCTTGCCACGGGGTTATTCTCCGTCTCTCTGACTCGCTGCCAGCCTGCTTCTCAGCGCTAAGTCGAGAACAAAGTCAGCGACATGAGAGTCGTTCGGGTTGAGACACGCTGTGACAGCTTCCAGTGTTCGGCGCGAGGCGGTGGGAATGTGTTGTTCTTTGGCTCAGTACTCCGGCACACTGCATTTGAAATGAAACTGTGACGGTGAGCTTTAATTTGAGGATGTTTCAGACTTCATTGTTACATTCCAAATCCAATTTTCTGGATCAGGAACGAAAACAGCCCAAAAAAAGGAAAGTGTGTTTGGATAATAATATTTTGCCGCCGTCCAAATACTAATGGATTACAGTCGGGTGTAGATTACGATCTTAAAGGGGCACGACAGTGATTCTACACATGCGGATCAGCCTGTAAAACACTATATAATGCTGATTCAACACAAAGTCATAATGAAAACAGAAACACGTGGACACGGTGTCATGAAGGACGCCATTAAAATGCATGTTGGGGAAAGTCGGACCCGGCGTTAAGTCGTCGAATGCATCTAGATTACGCATAATTAACCATACCTTTAAATAGTATGCGGGAAACACTGCCACACTTCAGGGTCTTTTCTTTTGGAGACGCCAGACTTCATCACCCGGCAGACTGGCTGCTTCACATTAACGTCGGACCCTCCTTTTTGACTCGCAGGCCACGTGTGAGAGTGCATGTTCCCTTGGTTTAACCCCAGGATCCCTTAAGGGCACATCATCCATTCAACCGGGCCACTCTCTTCGCTGCACGGCCGAAAGAAAGCCCTGCCGCCTGTTCCCATCCGAGCCGCTTTAAAGCGCTGACCAGGTCTTTCAGAAAGTACTTGCTCTGCCTTCGCTAACCCGAACCCACGTGAGTTGGTTTAGAGCTGCGAGCGACAGGACGACATGCCCCCAGCGGACGTGAAGCATCGGTATGGGAACGCTGATGTTCGCTACCTTCAGCTGCAAGATAACTTTCAAGTGCACTCGAATTTGCACCTGGAAGTCCAGAGGTGAACGCTTGATGGACGAGGCAGACGAAGCACCTGAAGGCGAAGTTTCCAGTCAGTTATGTCTTAAACGGAGAGGAAGCAGCAATAATACAAATCCATCACCACGTAGAGCCTCCTCCAGCTGTTGGAGAGCACTGCAGGTCTATTTATTTATGTCTTTGAAACTTTGATTCCGTTGAAGTCTCTTTATAAAAGTCTTTAAGGTCGGGAGGGATTTGTTTTGCGGGAGATGTGGAGGATCGGCTCTGATGACTGAGTCCAGGCGTTGAGGATTAAGACGTATCGACGTGTTGGAAACCCTCCAACCGGCGGCGGAGGAATTCACGGACCTTCGGGTGGTTAGAAAATAATTGTGTTGCGGTGAGAAAGCTCTTGTTGACTCGTCTGTACCTCGGGTTGTTGCTACAACCTCCGTGTGCGTCTACAGGGAACATCTGGCGTCGATGAAAAGAGAGAGACTGTGAGGGAATATTCTGCTGAGGTATTCACCCTCTACACGGTTCATGATGTTCTCCTCCTCCGTCTCCTCTCCCACGGCACAGGTCTGCGGCCTTGGGTATCTCTCTTAAGGCGGGGCAGCTTGGGCGCGTCGTCGTTGTTGCAGCTTATGGCCGAGCGCAAGCCGTCATGAGATAGTTTATTGTTCAGGGACATCGAGAAGCCCTTCTTTTTAGGGTCGTAGGATCCCTGGAAATGTTCTTTCCTGTGGACGAGAGCTCGAGTTAGATCCAGGGTCCATCATGTTTAGTCTCGCTGATAAAGAACGTTGATTATTAAACTCCGAACTAGTTCAAACCTGGAGCTCCAGCTCTCCTCGAGTCTCTGAGTCCTGACTCCATCAGAACTCCAGCTCTCCTCGTGTCTCTGAGTCCTGACTCCATCAGAGCTCCAGCTCTCCTCGAGTCTCTGAGTCCTGACTCCATCAGAGCTCCAGCTCTCCTCGTGTCTCTGAGTCCTGACTCCATCAGAGCTCCAGCTCTCCTCGTGTCTCTCTGAGTCCTGACTCCATCAGAGCTCCAGCTCTCCTCGTGTCTCTCTGAGTCCTGACTCCATCAGAGCTCCATCTCTCCTCGTGTCTCTCTGAGTCCTGACTCCATCAGAGCTCCAGCTCTCCTCGTGTCTCTCTGAGTCCTGACTCCATCAGAGCTCCAGCTCTCCTCGTGTCTCTGAGTCCTGACTCCATCAGAACTCCAGCTCTCCTCGTGTCTCTGAGTCCTGACTCCATCAGAGCTCCAGCTCTCCTCGAGTCTCTCTGAGTCCTGACTCCATCAGAGCTCCAGCTCTCCTCGAGTCTCTGAGTCCTGACTCCATCAGAGCTCCAGCTCTCCTCGTGTCTCTGAGTCCTGACTCCATCAGAGCTCCAGCTCTCCTCGTGTCTCTGAGTCCTGACTCCATCAGAGCTCCAGCTCTCCTCGTGTCTCTGAGTCCTGACTCCATCAGAGCTCCAGCTCTCCTCGTGTCTCTGAGTCCTGTCTCCTCTAACAATGCAACGTATATAATAAAATACAAATTAAAGTCTACATACATGTAAATATAATATGACATGTACAAGAACAGAATATGAAATTAAATAATGTACATGAAGACAAAATCAGATACGGTTTATTGCTGTGATTTAGATAAGTAGATGCAAGATGACAAACTGAGAATATGAACTGACTCGACCTCTGTGTGTGTGTGTGTGTGTGTGTGTGTGTGTGTGTGTGTGTGTGTGTGTGTGTGTGTGTGTGTGTGTGTGTGTGTGTGTGTGTGTGTGTGTGTGTGTGTGTGTGTGTGTGTGTGTGTGTGTGTGTGTGCGTGTGCGTGTGCGTGTGCGTGCCTCAGCAGAATCCCTGTTCAGCGGCCTGGGGCTGGGCTCCGTGGTGGGCCTGGGCCTGGGGGCGCTGCTGGTCCTCCTGGCGCTGGTGGACGTGGGCTGCTTCTTCCTGCGTCACTGCGGCCTCCTGATGTGCATCACCCGCTCCGTCTGCGGCAAGAAGACCTCCACCAGCGGCAAGGGCAAGGAGATCGAGGAGGGGAAGGCCGCCTACCTGTGAGTGTCCTCTTCCTTTCTCCCCAGTAGATAAGGGTGCTCTCTAGTGTGCTCGCCAGTCGCCAGGTCATTCATGCTGCTGCGGGTGTATCGATGCCTTTCTTCACTGTAACACTATGTCTGTGTAGTTCTGTGTAACCTGCACCCCCGATGACTGATAGAAAGCTAGACTTAGCACAGATGGAATTAAAACCTTTACAATCCTCAGAGAAGGAGAACAAGCTGGATTGTAACGTCTTTAAAACGACTCACAAGTTGGTCGTTGTCCGTCCTTTGTGCTCTCAGATTGAGCCGCACCCTCGAGGAGTCTTTCTCGTGTGCCGCTCAGAATCTTAAGCATGCTCACTGTGAACGAGAGAGGAGACTTATTTCTATCGTTCACTGTAGGTACACCTTCAACAGCCGCCCCACCACCTTTTCAACCACAGTATGTCTCTGATTACGTCTTCCTCACTCCATCAGTGCTCTCATCCCGCCTCGCAGTGCACGTGCATGCAGTGTGTGTACGTGCATCCTGACGTGCATGTGTGACATCTCCACGCTGTGGGCTCCCATGCTTGGTGTTTGTGTATACATGATGCTGCATGCAGACGCTCTCAGGCCTCTCATCGGACGGCGTGAAGTATGATTCAGACTTCGTGCCAGTGTCACTCCTCGCACCCGCCGCGTGACGCGCTGGCCTCCGCAGCGCCATGTGTGTGTTTGAGTGGTCAGTGTGCCAGCCCAGAGTCTTCTGCTGAGTCACTACGCTCACAGCACAGAGAGCAGACACACACACACACACACACACACACACACACACACACGCATCTCCAGCATCCGTACAGCTCAGCGCTGCCTGAGGAAGAGAGGCGAAGATACTAAAGCACTATCCTTATGTTACAACCTGCGTCTCATCAGGTTCATTTCGTTATGGACTTTTTTACACGCTTTTTTAGTTCTTCAAAATAGAGCTCACAGGCGCCAGGAGGAGAAGTGACTTTGTGTTAAACTAATTAAAGGTAAGGGACTAGCACGAGGTCAATGTTGATAAAAACGGTCCTAATACATTCCTCCGAGGCATCGAGATATAAGTCCAACAAAAGTGAATTCTACATTTCCCGTAAAGCCATTCGAGTCGTTTTCGATAAGGAGACGGGTTTCTTTGTGAAACGAGGGATTACAGTCGACTGCGTGCACGATGCAGGCGCACTGCAAGACAACAGCGATGTTTGGACTCAGATTGAAAGTACAGGTATTTGAGTTCAACATGTGAGAAGTAGAAAGTACAGGTATTTGAGTTCAACATGTAAGAAGTAGAAAGTACAGGTATTTGAGTTCAACATGTGAGAAGTAGAAAGTACAGGTATTTGAGTTCAACATGTAAGAAGTAGAAAGTACAGGTATTTGTGTTCAACATGAGAGAAGTAGAAAGTACAGGTATTTGTGTTCAACATGTGAGAAGTAGAAAGTACAGGTATTTGTGTTCAACATGTGAGAAGTAGAAAGTACAGGTATTTGAGTTCAACATGTAAGAAGTAGAAAGTACAGGTATTTGAGTTCAACATGTAAGAAGTAGAAAGTACAGGTATTTGAGTTCAACATGTAAGAAGTAGAAAGTACAGGTATTTGGGTTCAATATGTGAGAAGTAGAAAGTACAGGTATTTGAGTTCAACATGTAAGAAGTAGAAAGTACAGGTATTTGTGTTCAACATGTGAGAAGTAGAAAGTACAGGTATTTGAGTTCAACATGAGAGAAGTAGAAAGTACAGGTATTTGTGTTCAACATGTAAGAAGTAGAAAGTACAGGTATTTGAGTTCAACATGTGAGAAGTAGAAAGTACAGGTATTTGAGTTCAACATGTAAGAAGTAAAAGTAAAAAGTCGTCAGAAGAATAAGTAGTGGAGTAAAGTACTGATACCAGAATGTTCTTAAGTACAGTAACGAAGTATTTGTACTCCACTGCTTCCCACCTCTGCCAGGGTCATAGCCGGTCCTCTCCGCCCGGTTCCTCACCCCTCTGTGATGTTGAAACGTAGCAGGCAGCAGCCCGAGGGTTTAACTTTGAGGAGGATGCAAGGCTGTCTTTCCATTAGGAATCTGTCGAGTTGTGCCAGGATCACTCGGGGCACGCTGGGCTCTATAATTGCCTCGGGGGGAAGGTGTAAAGGCGTTCGAAGCGGCAACATTGGCCTCAAAAGTCTGTCTTCTTCTCCAGTTTCTGTGTTACCTGGAAGTTCTTCACAGAGTGTGTTCAGCAGGTGAAACGGACAGAAATCGTTGAAAGAAAAAAATCCAATTAAAGTTAGAAAATTCAATAAATAAATATATGTTTTACTTTAAAGTCATTGGAAGTTTTACAGTCTTTAATTTTGAATCTTTTCCCAACTTTTCTTCCGAATTATCTCCAGGCGTTTTTCTTCATATCCTCTGCTGGCGATAGTCACAGTTTATCCCGCCCCAGCCTGTCAGTCAGTGATCAGGGAGGAGATGTGCGCCTGCCAGACAGAACCTGAGGGAGGCAAACACGTTCAGTCCCGATTTAAATACAGAAAGAAACTTTAATTATGCGACTAGTTCTGTACTGATATTTAAAAGCCCCCATTTAAACCAATTTCTAGCCCAAATTGACCTAAATCCAGTTAATTCTGTGCATACAGTAACATTACGATGTCTTCCTGGTTTGTGTTACGGTTGTGCGGGAGAGCTTTGTGCCGCCGTCACAGAACCGTTTTCTGCTTACATGTGAGGCTCGCTGACAGTCTGCACTCTGATGGATCACAGCAGGAAATATAAAACAGAATACCAGATTAAAGTTAAGGCTCCTGTATCCCGCAGTGCTTGGAAATATGAAAAATATTTCTACAACGGCACCAACCACGACGAAAATACATACTGTTTGTTTTTATTTAGACATTTGTCAGTTTATACCGAGGCTCACTTTACCCCGACAATGTTGGGTGTGAAATTAAATGAACTCAGTGGGCTAAAACTCGAGCACAGACGCCGCAGGAATTAAACATGAGACAAGCCCCCAGAATGCATCTGTCTGAAAACACTTCCCCGTTAATGTTTAAAATATAAATCTTTGGTAAAGTAAGAAAGAATATCTCGGGGTTCGCAGCTATAAACCAGGCGGTTTAAAAAGCAGTTTTCTTCATAATTACCCATTGTGGACTTTTCTTTTGTTTCCTTTACACGTCTTATGACATTAATACATGAAACATTTAGTTTTGGGCTGCAGACAATGAAGTGAAAGGCGCCGGGATGTAATTAAAAGTGATGGATTGTAAGTACTTTGGCCAGTCATCCATGATTAGATGCGATTAAGGCTTTGTGCTACATTGCATTTTATTATGCAAGCGCGAGCATTTCCCCTCATTGTCACGCGAGTAAATACAAACGTTGTGTACACAAATCATTACAGGGATGGAGACACTCTTTTCGGAGACGGGAAGCAGCATGCTGAGGAGTCTGGCGTTTCATTAAGAGTGATCTTGAAGTCTTAACTCGGAGCGAACAAACATGTCATCGTCTGGAGGAGATGAAAGGCTTTGGAGGGCGCACACCTGGCTCCGCTAACGGACGAACAAAAGCATCTTGTTTGGCCTTGGAGAAGCTTCCACACACTCTTCCCACACAGCTTCTCTCACGGTCAGGCGGCGCAGATCCCCGTGTGAACGCGTCCACGGAGCGGCCCCTCAGTAACACTTCCACTCGTCGTAAACGAAGGTGAACGTGGAGATTAAGAGTAAACGAGTGTTTCTCAGAGGCTTGTATCCGTCCTCCGTTCAGTCGATGGCCTCGTGCTGAGTCGGTTCTGCAGAGGGAACGACGAGTCGCTTTGAAGCTTACAGATTGCAAATGTAACCGGTCTGGTTTGACGCCACATGTGATCTCTGCGTTGTGTTGAATAAATGAGAACGACTTCTTTCTTGCCAACCAGGATTTATTCTCTGTGCAAAACAGAATGTAATAATTAAAGCAGGAAATGGCAGCTTTCTAGCTTCACACCTCTCCTCAGTGGGGCCTGAAGCTAACTCAGGAAAGTATACAGAGTTCTAAATAATACAACCAACAGATATACATCTATCCATGGTGGCAAACCGGCTTTTATTTGTAAACCAATATACACAAATATAACCATTAAAGGTGGGGTAGGTAAGTTTCAGAAACCGGCTCGAGATCGCTAGAATTTGAAAATACACAACCGGAGAAAATCTGCCACTTCCTCACAGAGCCCCTCCCCCAACACACACGAACGCGCACATGACCAATGAGGGCACGAGAACAGTGTGTGCCCCGATGGAAGGCTGACAGGCAGGTAGGCCATCCGATTGGTTGTACTTTTTACAGTATCACGGCTTCCACAGATGAAATTTTTGTATGGATTTGTTGTCAAAGCACTTCAGATATTCATTGCTATCGGGATGTTAAGAGCATTCCATGGAATATAACAAAAAGTGTATCTCGAGCCGGTTTCTGAAACTTACCTACCCCACCTTTAAGTGCTTTGACAAAAAATCCATAAAAAACCGTCATCTGTAGAAGCCGTGATACTGTCAAAAGTACATCCAATCCGTTTAGCCGGCTAAACGGATTGGATGGCCTACCTGCCTGTCAGCCTTCCATCGGGGCACACACTTATCTCTGCCCTCATTGGTCATGTGCGCGTTCGTGTGTGTTGGGGGAGGGGCAGATTTTCTCCGGTTGTGTATTTTCAAATTCTAGCGATCTCGAGCCGGTTTCTCAAACTTACCTACCCCACCTTTAATTTACACTTACATAACAAACAATACAATTTACAGTTACAAAACACAACAAGAATACCCACATACCTGTGCAAAACAGAATGTAATAATTAAAGCAGGAAATGGCTTCATCAGCTTTCTAGCTTCACACCTTCAGTGAAGAAAACACCCACGTGTTAGCATATAGCTACACTTTAGATTGAAGCGCTGCACGTTATATAAACTACAACATATAGATATTAACTGCATAGGTGTGGCTTGTGTGAAGTGTAACATTAAACAATCTATTAACATATAAAATACAACATTTATGACGCCACTCGTTCCACGTACTTCTCCTCAGTGGGCTGAAGCTAACTGAGGCAAGCAGCGCGAGTCTGCGGAGATGTGCCGGTGCCAAGAGTACCAAAATAAAACGTACTTTTCAAAATAAAAGCATCTAAAAAATAAAGTGACAAGTTTTACAAATAAAGTATGGACAATGATTTTACTGAAATATAAACAAGTGAAGTTATACATCGGTTACTCAAACTCACATCTGCAATGCACGCTCTGATATCTCTCCCAACGTGAGAGGAACACAGCTGCACCGTACTTTGGTGAAAGTAGAAGTACTGACTAAACTTCTTTCCTCAAGTGAAAGTAAAGAACTTTGAAGTGTGCTTCAGTAAAAAGTACCCATAGCTAGCAGCTGCTTTAAAGAGTACCTGACCTCCCTTTATATCAATAGAACAATAATGTCATTGTTAGCTAATGAATGTTTCCATGGTGACCAACGGCAACATGACAACGTTTCCATTGGTCCCTCTTCTTTAGAGAAGACCAGGAAGTGATGGATACACGGATCGTGTTCCAACCAATAGGCACGCAGTGACTGTGTGTGTGTGTGTGTGTGTGTGTGTGTGTGTGTGTGTGTGTGTGTGTGTGTGTGTGTGTGTGTGTGTGTGTGTGTGTGTGTGTGTGTGTGTGTGTGTGTGTGTGTGTGTGTGTGTGTGTGTGTGTGTGTGTGTGTGTGTGTGTGTGTGTGTGTGTGTGTGTGTGTGTGTGTGTGTGTGTGTGTGTGTGTGTGAAAGCACGAGACAATGAAACCGTACTTATAGCCACAGACTGAAAATAACTCTCACATGATGTCAAATCATTTTAAAACACAACCCCAATTTAGAAAACTGATACGTAGCAGATAGTGAGATACCCTGACTTGTTGTCCATCGTTTTGGTCAAGACCTTGTTGAACGTTAAAGTAAATAACTGTCGAGGCTCCACGTAGAAATACGAACCTAAGTCGTTTTTTAGGAAATGGACTGATTTTTACTCGACAGGAAACGAGTCTTATCTGTTGCTAAAAGTCAGCCGTCACCGAATCCACGATGTCCTGACTCTTTGGTTTGCCTCTGGGAAGCAGCTTCAGAGAGGAGACGGTATCTCTGGGGTGTGACCGGCACCATGCAGCGTACAGCAAACTGCCCGAGGAACAACAGGAACATACCGGACGGAAAACATGTCAACTCTCTAGGAGAAGCTAACGGGAAGAGAATATATAGTTTTTATTGATCGTTGCGTTTCAAAGACGACTCCAGCATGTGGGGATTACAGCAGATATGTCCTTCTCGCTCCATAGCGTGCCATGCCTTAAAGGACACGGGTCGATTATTATAGATAGTTTATAAGTTAAAAACATGTGATTTGAACAGCTGCCTGGAGAGATAACATTTAATTTATCCCTGGTTTGTTTTCCCTTTCCTCGAGTGGGTCATTTAGGTTTGTGTGCATGTCAATGGCCTCAAGTTCAGATTGAGAAAAGGAAACACCTTCTGCACATTAGAGATAAAATAAGAAGTACTTTATTGATCCCAATGTGGGACATGTTTGCGTTGCAGCAGGCATTGCACATTAGAGATAAACAATTCTATAATGTCAACATGTCAAAATAGAAGGAAAACAACATCAAGAATAGAAATACCAATTAACAGTAAACAATGTATCTGTTCAGTGACAGAGTGAGTAAAGGACCCTGTGTTCAGGTTACCAGCGTTCCTTCCCCATGTGGGATCAGTGAACGCTTCCCACATGTTTGCAGAAGCTCTCGATGTGAACATAAGTCCAATCTGCGTCTGCATGGAGCCAATGGGACATGAAATTGGCTTCAACACCCACCAATCGACCAATGGGAGCCCCCTCTGGCCTTTTGTAATATGTGGGCCGAGATGCATGCCGCCGAACACATCTCGTGAAAGTGCCTTTTAAAATGGACTAGACCCAGTTCATGCAATACAAATCTGCATTACCTGACAATATGGCAATAAAACGCCTTTAAATAGACGATAATTGAGATTTAAAGACGTTTGTTGGAGCCAGTATTTTGATTTGATAAGAAAGGCCACCTCATTGTGACGTCTGTAGTCAAAGCACTAAAGGACTACAATTCCCACGGCGCCGGTGCTGAAGCCACAGTGATGGGCAACGAGTTCTGTTTAAGGCGTCGAGTGGCTTGGTGGAAAGACAAGGAAGGAAGCCACGACGGCGTTATTGAAAGAGTAAAGATTACAACACTATCCGATTCTTATTAACTATTGGATTAAATGTCAATAAAGATTATTTTTAAGCTGAAATCCAAATTCTACTTAATGAATAATATATAAGCCATCCAAAAGACCATTTCATGTATTCAGTTGCTCGGTTTTGGAGTTTGTGCCGGAAAAAAACCTTGAAAATGCAAATGATTCCAGTGTTATGGCTGATAGGGGGGACGGTGCTGATGAGGGGGGGCGGTGGCTGATGAGGGGGGGCGGTGCTGATGAGGGGGGCGGTGCTGATGAGGGGGGGCGGTGCTGATGAGGGGGGGCGGGTGCTGATGAGGGGGGACGGTGCTGATGAGGGGGGCGGTGCTGATGAGGGGGGGGCGGTGCTGATGAGGGGGGGGTGCTGATGAGGGGGGACGGTGCTGATGAGGGGGGCGGTGCTGATGAGGGGGGACGGTGCTGATGAGGGGGGACGGTGCTGATGAGGGGGGACGGTGCTGATGAGGGGGGACGGTGCTGATGAGGGGGGCGGGGCCGGTGCTGATGAGGGGGGACGGTGCTGATGAGGGGGGGACGGTGGGCTGATGAGGGGGGGTGGTGCTGATGAGGGGGGACGGTGCTGATGAGGGGGGACGGTGTGATAAGGGGGGGTGGTGCTGATGAGGGGGGACGGTGCTGATGAGGGGGGGGCGGTGCTGATGAGGGGGGACGGTGCTGATGAGGGGGGACGGTGCTGATGAGGGGGGGGGGGGGGGGCGCGATGAGGGGGGGGGCGGTGCTGATGAGGGGGGACGGTGCTGATGAGAAGGGACGGTGCTGATGAGAAGGGACGGTGCTGATGAGAAGGGACGGTTGCTGATGAGGGGGGGGTGGTGCTGATGAGGGGGGGGCGGTTGCTGATGAGGGGGGACGGTGCTGATGAGAAGGGACGGTGCTGATGAGAAGGGACGGTGCTGATGAGGGGGGACGGTGTTGATGAGAAGGGACGGTTGCTGATGAGGGGGGGACGGTGTTGATGAGGGGGGGCGGTGCTGATGAGGGGGGGGCGGTGCTGATGAGGGGGGACGGTGCTGATGAGAAGGGACGGTGCTGATGAGGGGGGGGCGGTGCTGATGAGGGGGGACGGTGCTGATGAGAAGGGACGGTGCTGATGAGAAGGACGGTGCTGATGAGGGGGGACGGTGTTGATGAGGGGGGGCGGTGCTGATGAGAAGGGACGGTGCTGATGAGGGGGGACGGTGTTGATGAGGGGGGACGGTGCTGATGAGGGGGGGGCGGTGCTGATGAGGGGGGACGGTGCTGATGAGGGGGACGGTGTTGATGAGGGGGGACGGTGCTGATGAGGGGGGGGCGGTGCTGATGAGGGGGGACGGTGCTGATGAGAAGGGACGGTGCTGATGAGGGGGACGGTGTTGATGAGGGGGGGCGGTGCTGATGAGAAGGGACGGTGCTGATGAGGGGGGACGGTGTTGATGAGGGGGGGCGGTGCTGATGAGAAGGGACGGTGCTGATGAGGGGGGACGGTGTTGATGAGGGGGGGCGGTGCTGATGAGAAGGGACGGTGCTGATGAGGGGGGCGGTGCTGATGAGAAGGGACGTTGTTGATGGGGGGGGGGCGGTGCTGATGAGGGGGGCGGTGCTGATGAGAAGGGACGGTGTTGATGAGGGGGGGGCGGTGCTGATGAGAAGGGACGGTGCTGATGAGGGGGGCGGTGCTGATGAGAAGGGACGGTGTTGATGGGGGGGGGCGGTTGCTGATGAGGGGGGCGGTGCTGATGAGAAGGGACGGTGTTGATGAGGGGGGGGCGGTGCTGATGAGAAGGGACGGTTGCTGATGAGGGGGACGGTGCTGATGAGGGGGGGGCGGTGCTGATGAGGGGGGACGGTGCTGATGAGAAGGGACGGTGCTGATGAGGGGGGACGGTGTTGATGAGGGGGGGGCGGTGCTGATGAGGGGGGACTGGTGCTGATGAGAAGGGACGGTGCTGTGATGAGGGGGGACGGTGCTGATGAGGGGGGGGCGGTGCTGATGAGGGGGGGCGGTGCTGATGAGGGGGGGCGGTGCTGATGAGGGGGGACGGTGTTGATGAGGGGGGGGCGGTGTTGATGAGGGGGGACGGTGTTGATGAGGGGGGGGCGGTGGTTGATGAGGGGGGGGCGGGTGTTGATGAGGGGGGGCGGTGTTGATGAGGGGGGGCGGTGCTGATGAGGGGGGGGCGGTGCTGATGAGGGGGGGGCGGTGCTGATGAGGGGGGGCGGTGCTGATGAGGGGGGGCGGCGCTGATAAGGGGGGGCGGTGCAGAACGCCGTGTCAAAACGCAGCGATGGATGGGTGCTTTCCGAGTCTTGTGCCAGGTGCCGATCCTGAATGGTTAACAGGAGTTTCAAATAGAAACCCAGGACACGAGCATCGCCGAGCGACAGTCTGCTGATGTCCGCACAGATCATCCCGACCCGATGCCTCGTTCCAGTAGAGTTGTAAAACCCACGTTGAACATGAGGGACAGCGCGGTTTCCTCATTGATTCCCTTATTAAATCAACTCCAGTCCCACGAGACGCAGCGAAGAAGAAGAAGAAAGGATTTTGAAAGCTTTGATGTGTAGAAAAAAACGGCAGCCAGCTCGATATTTTCCTCATATTTTGCACTTTCACCGTTTATTGTTGTCTGGGTCTTTTGTTGTTTAGGCGTGGGAGCGACTTTCCGCTGAGGGACAAATTGCCTCGAGACGTCCCTCGCTGTAAATTCAGCTCGATTTCCAAAATGAAACGACAAAAGATAAACAACTGTTTGTTTCACACGGGTCCAAGCGCGGTTCACACTTTGTCTCTGGGACGTCAATAAGGGGGGTCAGGCACTCAGATGGGACAACATGTGCTCAAATGGATTTGTAGACAAACAAAGGCATTACATATTACGACATAGCAAAGAATGAGCCGCCTGTGAGGAGGATTTAAACATCAAGCATTATCCATTTTTAAATGTCTTAAAACAGAGCCATTTGAATATTCATGTGGGTCTTCAACCCTCCTCTTGTCTTCGTGTCCCCCCCCCCCCCCCCCCCCCCTTACTCTGGTGTCCTGTTTTAACTGCTATCACATTAACACACAAAACATGAATCATCACCAAATTTCATTTAACACCCTTTCAAACTGTAGATAGATAGATCTTTATTTGTCATTGTACCGGTACAACGACATTACGATAGACTCAAGGTGCCAACACGCGACAACAAGACAATATAAAAACAACAAGACACTATAAAAACAATAAAAACAATAAATGGGACTTAAAAAAGACAACATATTGTATCAGCATACTGGTACACATGAAGAACTGCAGTAAATATGCAAAGAACAGACACTGAGCATGTGTTGCTGTGCCTGGTGTGATCCATGTGGGGGAGGGGCGCATAAGAGCGGGAAATGTATCAAAGTTCTGTGTGTGTGGCCGAGCATTACTCTACTTGTGGGGACCTAGATCTGTTTACACAGTCACGTGTGGGGACTCGCCTCCCTTATGGGGACACATTGGAGGTCCCCATGAGGGGGATCATTAATTTTAGGGTGAAGACTTGGTTAGGGTAAGGATAAGTCTTCAGGAAATGCATGTAAGTCAATGTAATGTCCCCTGAAGTTCCATATTACTTTATTTTTCAGAGTGTGGTGTTTTCGTGGCAACTTAACAAAGGTCTGGCAACAACAACAACAAAACGCAGCGCCATATCGGCACTAGTCTTCAAATCCTCCACAGGGTCCCTTTAAGATGGAGGATCATGAGATTTCACTCCCCGTTCTGCTTCAGTCCCTGCACACAAGCACGGTGCCCTTACGTGCACTCTTCAACTCGAAGTAGGATTTATTTGATGGATACCAATCTTCCCTTAAATGTGTGTGTGTGTGTGTGTGTGTGTGTGTGTGTATCATGAAGCCTTGATGCAATCGACTGTCAAACAAAAAAGTTATGATCGATGAAAGTAGTAAATCGGTCAGATTTGACCCAAAGACAAAAGGAGGGTTCAATGAAACCATCCCTTGAACAAAGCCCCATTATGCCGCTGCATTATTCTCAGTTAAGATAAGGTGTGTTTTTAATGCAGATAAAAGCTCTCACACATCACACGGTGGAAACGCATTCATCTTGTTTCCACATTATCATAAAGACAAAGCCGTTTCGTCCCTCTGATGAAATACTCAAAACTACACTCGTTCCTGCGAGGCTGTCGGCCAATCAAACGGCTGCTGCTTCATGACACTCCAACGTATATATTCTACCTCTCTTTTTTTCCACCTTGAAATGATTCAAATCAAAAGCAAATGGGAGGTGTGCCAGCGCTGAGAGGACGTTATTCAGGCCTGCTGTATGTTGGCAGAGAAACGAGAGCAGAGAGGATTTCAAAAAAGCCCGGCGAGATGCTCCGAGTCTTTTTGATCAAATGAAATCACTAAATGTAACTTCTGGTGATTTGATGCACTTTCATTGCGTTGTAGCTGGAAGTGAAAGAAGCATGCTGAGATGACTTGTTGTCCGTCGTATCGGTCAAGATCCACAATATCTAAATAAATAAAGAGCTTGTTGAGCATTAAAGCACGCATACATGTCACAGTCGAGGCACACCGCAGACAGATGGACCTGGAAACGAGCTTGAGAAGTCCTTTTTAGGGGACAGGACCGTGGTTTGGCTCTAATATCGACAGAAAACGAGACTTATCTGGTGCTAAAAGTCAGCAATCCACGATCTCTCCTCAGAGCACCCTGCTCAATCGAGTCAGATGCATCCATGGGGCGTCCAGCTGCTCAGGGGCCTCATCTATAAAGGGGTATACGCTCAAAAAATGGCGTAATGTTCTAATGTTTCTAGGCAATGTTTGCGATTTATAAAATACTAACTTGACGGGAAAACGTGCGGTCCTCCACGCAAACTCTAACCCAGACGAGAAACTGCGACCCCGTTGGCAGAAAGAAGGATGGAGAGAAATGTGTGGAAATAAGACCATAAATAAAACGTTACCTCTCATTTATCAGATATGAAGAATTCACTTTCACACATCGATTAAAGCCAATCTTAAAATGATTAAACAGACGCCTGTTTGAGACTCCTCAGTGCACACACACACACACACACACACACACACACACACACACACACATAACCTGGAGACATAAGTAAATACGGATGTTATTGAAAACCACCTCGAATATGTGTGTTAATGTTATGAAATGTTTTCTCATAAATGATGCGGTTTTGCATCGGGGAATCCCTCCGGAGTGTAGTCATGACGACTGGATCTGAATTATGTTTTCGTATTTGGTGGTTTGTGTCCCAGCTGTCGATCAGCTCCCCTCCCCCCGCAACAACTCTATATCCACCAGTTAGAGGAAATACAACTCATGTGTTTTGTTATATTACAATTGACCACATGGTGTTCTTAGCTTCCAGACCTCCTGTGTTTTACGAGCGACTTCTCAAGTCTTAGCAAAACCATGCTCGTATCTACAACCTATAGGTTGTAGATACGAGCATGGTTTTATATTCTACCACGTTTAATCGTGTTTTATGCCGTTTGCTAAGACTTGAGAAGTCGCTCGTAAAACACAGGAGGTCTGGAAGCTAAGAACACCATGTGGTCAATTGTAATATAACAAAACACATAGTTGTATTCCCTCTAACTGGGGGATATAGAGTTGCTGCGGGGGGAGGGGAGCTGATCGACAGCTGGGACACAAACCACCAAATACGAAAACATAATTCAGATCCAGTCGTCATGACTACACTCCGGAGGGATTCCCCGATCACTTCTTAGTCTCTCATCAGGGGGGGTCTCCTGTCCCCGGTACACACACTGCCTGAGGAAGGCTATGTGTATTATTTTGTCATGAACCTTTTTCGGACCACTTATTTATTTATGTCGGAGACGATCCGACCTCCATGCTGCTACTCTGTTCAAACGGCATCCACCAAACAATAGGATTTATCTCCACCTCCCGAAAATAAAATCTGACACGGTGTGAGACGTCTTTTCTAGCTGTTCCGTCGTCATTTCCTGCTCTCCTTCATAAAGTCAGTCAGAATGAATGAATGGGCGTTTCTTTGACTATGTATAGGCACATCTGGGCGTTACGTGAAGTCCGCAAAAGCTGCATCGCATTTCGAGTCGGTTGTGATTTATAAAGGGAAACCGGCGTAGGAAGTACTGTCCGCACTTTCCTCGCCGGTACGCAATGTTCGGTGAATCGGAAAATATCTGTACCTATTTTTTGGATTTCTCCTCCGTGAGCATCCTTCCCACGCGAATCCTACGCACGGCGTTATACACGAGGCCCCGTGGAGCATGAGCAACGTCTATCTTTGGATGCCTGTGCCGCCTCGTGAAGGGTTCTTATATTTAATATCCCTGCTGCCTTTTCACTTCAATTAAAAGCAGCCTTATTAATCCCAAAGGGTGCACACAGAGGTGATTACTGGCCGTCTCCAAAGCAGGAAGTCCACACTCTGGAGAACTCCATTACATGTGCCTGCTTCACACAAAGACATCCCATAGGTGGTCACTCAGTGCATTCACGTTCATTGTAAATGTCTTGTAATTGCGGTAGTGATGCGTGTGTCGTGTGGATTTAGCATTCATGCCTCTTTCTCTCTCCCCGCAGGAAACTACCGCTGAAGGAAGAAAATGGAAAAGAGTGTCTCAAGCCGGATACGATTGAAATCAAAGTGCACGGTGACAACTTCATCCACACAAAGCTCGACGACAGCAAAGCGTAGAAAGAGGGGGCGGCGACCAAAAGAACATTCGGATGACGAGACCAAAACCCAGAGAAAAAAGTGGAGTGAAACACCATATCTGTTTATATCGATGCCCCAGCGACTGGCATGTGTACATACAAATAATAGGGAGAAAATAGAGAGGAAGGGGCGACCTTTTCGACACCCTGGCGAAGGCTCTCAATGATTGTATTTTCTTTGTTTTGTATCATCAGACGTTCCATGCAGTTAAAAGTAAACGATGCATCCCTCTTTACGACTTCTTACACAATGCTCCCGCTTGTCAGTGTCCTCACGGCGAGTGCGTCGTTCCACCCTCACCGCGGGATTATCGTTATTATGTAATCGCCTGTTTCCATGCCCGAGCGTTCGACGACAGCAGCCGTTTATTAGCCCGGCCATGTGTGCGGCAGGCGCTGAGGCTTTCCAGCTAGCTGACATGGGGTCTGATAGCTTCAGGTACATGTTCCGGGAGGTTCCTCTCCATTTCCAAAGGCTGGATCAGTGTTTCAAACAGACCTGGGGTCAGTGTCAGGATGGATTTGGGGTGTCGCAGTCTTTGAACAGCACACTGCTAGCAAAGCCTTTTATATCGACACTGGATTTTGTGTATGTTTTGTTCATGTTCAAACAGCGTTGAACGTATCCTGGTGTCGTGTAACCGTTGCCGGGTGAATGTTAAGGCATGGGAACAGACGACAAAAATCTCTGCTGACGAGACATACATCTCCGTGTTGTTTTTTTATATTGATTTCATTCCTGTCTCAGATCTGCCTCCATTTTTGAGAAAAATACTTTTGGTTGTCGGTCTGATGTTGTCATGTGTTGTACATAGGTGGGAAAAAAAGAATATTTTACAGAGCTTTTATGTAAATATACCCAAAAGGATGTCTTTTTTCAAAATGCAACAGGTATGGCTTTTTTTGTGAACGCTCCTCAGATGAAAAAGCTGTTTTTTTGGTTTCTTCCTCTGTGGTGCTTTTGGTCCAAAGTTCAGTGATGCTATAATATTGCTTTTTCAAGTCATTTGCTTTCCATGTCCGAAGGCTATTCCAATGGAGACAGTAATTACGGCCTTCTCTTTTTTCGTTCCCCCCTTCGTGGCCCGATGCCTCTTCAAACGAGTTTTTCATCGTGCTGCTTTGTCACCACAGAATGTGTCAGAAGGTTGCATTTTATTGTGGTGCTATGAATTCTGGGAAATGTAGTTTTAGGATTGTGGATTGTATTTGACGACACTGGACTGAAACGGACGTGTTTAACTACCTAGGACGTGTGTGTGTGTGTGTGTGTGTGCGTGCGTGTGTCACTACCTAGGACGTGTGTGTGTGTGTGTGTGTGTGTGTGTGTGTGTGTGTGTGTGTGTGTGTGTGTGACCACAGAATGTGTCAGAAGATTACATTTTATTGTGTGGTGCTGTGCATTCTGGGAAATGTAGTTTTAGGATTGTATTTGACGACACTGGACTGAAACGGACGTGTTTAACTACCTAGGACGACTGGATGTGTGTGTGTGTGTGTGTGCGTGTGTGTGTGTGTGTGTGTGACCACAGAATGTGTCAGAAGATTACATTTTATTGTGTGGTGCTGTGCATTCTGGGAAATGTAGTTTTAGGATTGTATTTGACGACACTGGACTGAAACGGACGTGTTTAACTACCTAGGACGACTGGATGTGTGTGTGTGCGCGTGTGCGTGCGTGCGTGTTTGTGTGTGTGTGACCACAGAATGTGTCAGAAGATTGCATTTTATTGTGTTGCTGTGAATTCTGGGAAATGTAGTTTTAGGATTGTATTTGACGACACTGGACTGAAACGGCCGTGTTTAACTACCTAGGACGACTGGATGTGTGTGTGTGTGTGTGTGTGTGTGTGTGTGTGTGTGTGTGTGTGTGTGCACGCGCCTGAGTGTGTGCACATTAAGATTTCAGAATAAAGAGTCCCGGTTTCCCGTCATAAGCTAAATTAAAGAATCAATACCTTGCTATTCTGGACGTTATGTTGTTCTAATGTATTCCTTGTTTTATTATGTATTTATTTTAGTGTATGATGGAGTACACTTTTTGTTTTCGATGCATCGTGCAAGTCGTACAAGATGCAATGACCAAGTTTCAGAGCGCCGGTAAAACTAGACGGCGTAGTTCTCGACAGTGATGCATTCCCCTCACACTCACCGGTTTTTATCTCAGACCTCATACGCTTTCTTGTACCGGCATATCTCCAAAAGACGGTCGTACCACGGAGAGGTTCGCTGCCTGTTACGATGACTGTACATACGGGAGCACAGTGCCTGGAGGCTATACGATTTGTACATGTTCTTTTGTATTTGAATATGAGTCTTAAGAAACCCCCTCTCTCATCCTCCTCCATGTCCTTTTCCTGTAGGGGTAAAACAGGTGTGTGTGAGCTCAGTGTACAGTGTGTGTGTCCCCCCCCCCCCCCCCCCTGCTGAGTGTGCTTTGTGCAGGAAGTGGGAACTATTGATGTCTCTCTGTACGTACCTGTGGAACACTTGTGACTCCTGTCATTGTCCGCTGTAAATAAACATGTCCTGGTAGAAGAGAGTGGCACGTTGCTGTGTGTCGTTTGATTTCTTTTACATGTCAAAGTATGTGTGTGTCCCATCAAAGGTAATAATGTTCCCTAAAAATGTCTTTAGAAAGCCCTCCCATTTGTCAAGATGATCCTTGAGACCAAAGTAGATTCGAAGTCACTTTTCTTACTGAGCGTGAGATAAAATTATCGCAATCTCATGGCTGTACGGTGAAGCAAAGTTAGCTTAGCATAAGGACTGGGTTAGCTTAGCATAAGGACTGGGTTAGCTTAGCATAAGGACTGGGTTAGCCTGATGTTAATCTGTGTTTAGGGAACAAATAATGCTTCTGTCGTCTTATTAAGAGCATGAGGTAGTGTTTAGCTATTGCCTCTTGTGGCTAGTATTAGCATAAGTGCATCACGTCTAGAAATAAGTCACGAGCGTACGTCATAAGTGTGACTGACGGAAAAAACCGAAGGAGAGATGAGGTAGTAGAGAAACGAGTATTACATTAAATACTTCAAATGAGGCAATGTGATGCTACGGGGAGGAAAGATACTTACTGGCCGTTTCTCAATCGCGAGGATGCTGGCTTGGTAGTCGCGTACTTCCAAGTCACTTCCTTCAGAAACCAGTATGCTTCCAAGCCACGGCTACGGAAAACTCTAACGGTTTCAACATAAACTGTACCGAAAGTAAATACCTCACGATGTCTATCTAATTATGAACTTGCTTTACTTTCAGGAACATATTTTTGGTGATAACAAAGTAACACATGTTCTACGCCACTACACTTACATTTAAATGCGTGCTGCGTCGGTTCAGCCATTCTCCGCAAGGGTTTTTGAAATTGGTCCGCGTGCAAAGCATTGTGGGGATTTTAAGCACGCGAAGTCTACCCATGTGTAGCCTCGAAATTTCCCCCAAACCAAGGACGCGGCCTCGGTGGAATTCCGAGTATGCTGGAGATTGAAACAGTCCTTCGGCGGCGCTCGATGACGTAGCATCCTTGAAATATTGGCTTGGAAGCCAGAATCCTCGAGATTGAGAAACGGCCACTGTGTGAACGTTTCATTGAAATCCTCTGTATTGCCGGCCTTGCTGCAGAAGTACGCTTCTCCACGAAGACGCAACTTAAAGGTGGGGTAGAGAAACCGGCTCGAGATACACTTTTTGTTATATTCCATGGAATGCTCTTAACGTCCCGATAGCAATGAATATCTGAAGTGCTTTGAAGCCGTAGCGCTGTAAAAAGCTCGACCAATCATCTGAGCCGGCTAAAGTAACTGGATGGCCTACCTGCCTGTCAGCCTTCCATCGGGGCACAGACTGATCTCGTGCCCTCATTGGTCATGTGCGCGTTCGTGTGTTGGGGGAGGGGCTTGTGAGGAAGTGGCAGATTTTGTCCGGTTGTGTATTTTCTAATTCTAGCACTCGAGCTGCTTTCTCCAAAATGCCATACCCCACCTTTAAGTATCTTTTCATTAGTTCCCCGTTGAAATCGACACAGTGCTATTTCCATCAAGGTCATTCCGAAAGCTCCCGTTTCCAATGCTAACGGCGTAGCATCTAAATCTGTCCTCGAAACAGTCGAAGTGCTTTAAGATAACAGCCAGAGACGGAGAAGCTCTGCTCAAAGGAGGAATTAAAACAATTGTGAGTAGCACGAGGCAGCCCCAGTGTTCCCTGACAAAGCGGCGCCCTCTCTTCTCTCATTTGAAGTCAGCAGATAAGGTTTCCTCAGACGTCTCCGTCCCACGAGAGCGGAAGCAGCAGGCCTCTGCTAACAAGGGGAACAAACTTCAAGTCGTCTCCCACCGGGGCTCAGAGGGAGTCTGCACATCAAACGGTCTCATTTGGACGGAGAGGCAGAAGGAGGGCATCGGCCCCGCTGGGAGGGGCGTGGGTCGACCAATCGCATGAAGACACTGTTGAAGCTTTGTTATTTCTATTTATAATGAAATATTATGAATGTTTTGCACACGATGTTTTAAGTATTATTGTTCAGATTGATGCCGACTATCAATGGATTAGTATGATGACGTCACACAGGCGTGTTCATGAAGAGGCAAACAATGTATTAACCGCACGATGGAGACCGCAGGGTGGATGAGAAAACGTACCCAACATATACGCCGTATGGCTTTGAATCTTTTGTTTGATTACATGTCGCTTGGAAGTCGCTTCTATCCAAAGCCACACATTTCAGTTCGCTTGGTTAGATTTCTTTAAATAAGACGGGATATTTAGGTAAATCATTTTGAACTATTGGACCCGGGTACAGAAAACCAGGAGTGCAGGTTGAGGTGCAAAAATACGGATTTTATTGACCCAATATATGTACAGTTTTAAGATGGCTAATAAAATCAATTCGGTTTTTAAACAAAAAGGTGTAGATATCCACAGACGGCATGTAAGCGCATAAGCAGAACGTCACAAAAATGGGTGACATCCTGTGTGCTCGTCTGTCCAAGAGCAACGCACATACCCCCCCCCCATCTACACACTGCAGGAATGTATAGCACGACTGGTCAGTCCATTATTGCATGCAGGGGGAAGAGGCTCGAAAAAGGGGTGGCTTCAATGGAGTGGCCTCTTCCAACACCCCTCAGGGTTTGAGAGGAATGGCGTAGTCCAATTAGCTGACACGTCTATAAAGGCAGGTGTTTCCCATCGGCTCAGCCTTCGGCCAGGAGCAAGGTGAGCTGGAAGACATGACGATAGGATTACACACAACACAAATCACAATAGATATTTTAATCAATGTGTAATGTAAACAAAATCATAACCTTTACGATGTGTGTTCGGTTGTGAGGCGTGTAGCCCTCACAACCAGAATCAGGAAGTGTTGCAAATGCTCAAAGGTTTTCTGTTTTCTGATGTTAGTCGGTGAAGTTTTAATAAACACGTGTTTCATCTGAGATACAACTCAAAATAAGATGATTTGACTCAACAGGATGATGCCTTGTCTAAAGACCTGAAGTGGGCGGACTTCCTGTTGTAACAGGAAGTCAGGGTCATTTAAAGACGTGTAGTATTTTGGATCCTGTTGTATTTTTATTTAATTTATCCAGAATATTTGATATTGGTTTTTTTATATTTTTTATATTTGATATAATATTTTTCATTTTTTAATTTGTTAGTTCTCTTTTACCACTTTTTAAAGTATTTTAATTAACACACACACACACACACCACGCGCACACACACACGTCAGCAAACAGTGAAGATAGCAGTGACGTGCGGTGAGGTTCGTGGCTGGTGAGGCGCGGACTCTTTCAGTCAGATTTACAAATATTATATTTTGACCTTAATTGAAATGTTCGGTTATTTTCAAAAGCTTTTTTAGTCTGATGCTTCGATTCATTTTAAACAGACCGTTCAACAAAAGGATACCCAACATCTAAATATTGGATTGTTCTTTCTTAGTAAGATCCCGTGTTCATTTTACAATGGTGGTCTTCCCTTGACTTGAAGATGAAGTCCATGCTCTCCTTCTGGACAACAATCTCCATTACTGTTTTGTAAAAGTCCTCCTTATCTTCCTCTAGTTTCAAAACAAAAGTCTAGTTTGTTGTTTGCGTCTCCCGTCTCTGCGTAGAATAACAGTAGCAACAAGAACCTGTGGGCTCACTTGCGCCCCCTGCAGTGCGGCAGAGGTTATGGCTGCCTCTCCAGGTGTTTTTTTCATTGCCGTGGTATGATGAGACCAGCGGGCCTAAATATCATATATACGTGAAATAAGTTCTTTAGAGACTATGGATGGCGAGGATACATGTAATAAAGGGATCTACAAACATTACATTGGTGACATACAGTGAGATGGTGCAGCTGAGGGCCGCTTTCCAGACAGTTTCTGTGGGTTTACGAGAGGCAGAGCTCGTCCCTGCCTCACTCCTCATCGCTACCCGTAGTTGTAGCGGAGCTCGGCCAATTTTCTGATTTTGACTATAAAAAGCGATTGGAATCAAACATAAATCACACTTACAACACAGATCAGTGGAGACATTTTATTATTATTACTATTTCGTTTTTCTTTAGTTGTTTTTCTGGTGCATTGGAGTATGACAGGTGAGGCTGGTGAGGCTGCCTCCCCTGCCTCCCCTGACTGCACGTCGCTGGAAGATAAGCCTTCAGGTAATATTCCTCCTCTAATCTTCCCGTTTGCAGAAGCCTCCCGTGATACTGTTCCCTGACAGCACCTTCATCCGAAGTAGAAGAAGAAGTTTGGGAAGAGGCCTCCCTGCCATTGTGGAAGTGTCCATGCATGCACTTAAATGACTCCTTGCTTGCAGAATTCCTAAGTGAGTCCCACTAAAAACCTTTGCCTACATGCAAGGCAGCGGAGCGTCTTCCAACTCAAACCTCACGAGCAAATCCGGCTGAGAGCTTTTTTGGAAAGCTTCCACTTCCTTAATCTGCTGATTTCAGACTCTCCCAGCAGAGGTGTGTGTGTGTGTGTGTGTGTGTGTGTGTGTGTGTGTGTGTGTGTGTGTGTGTGTGTGTGTGGTGTGTGTGTGTGTGTGTGTGTGTGTGTGTGTGTGTGTGTGTGTGTGTGTGTGTGTGTGTGTGTGTGTGTGTGTGTGTGTGTGTGTGTGTGTGTGTGTGTGTGTGTGTGTGTGTTAAAAGCTTCACCAGAGTTCCATATTACTTTATTTTTCAGAGTGTGGTGTTTTCGTGGCAACTTAACAAAGGTCTGGCAACAACAACAACAAAACGCAGCGCCATATCGGCACTAGTCTTCAAATCCTCCACAGGGTCCCTTTAAGATGGAGGATCATGAGATTTCACTCCCCGTTCTGCTTCAGTCCCTGCACACAAACACGGTGCCCTTACGTGCACTCTTCAACTCGAAGTAGGATTTATCTGATGGATACCAATCTTCCCTTAAATTACCCACCATGTCTGATGGGGAGGTTGTACTGTACATCAGGGGTGTCCAAACTACGGCCCGGGGGCCATTTTGAATCGGCAAATTAAAAAAATAGAATGCATTATGGCCCTCAAATGAAACTTCTTAAATATAGATGTAAACAGATATATTAGATTAGTAGTATTCATGTGTTACTAAGCCCACTTTTCAAATAACTTCAGTCGATTAAAGCTGAAAGTTGATAAGAAAAATGCTCAATAACTTATTTTCATAACAAGCTTGAAATACACCCTTCATGTTTCCTCTTATCAGCGATCTGAGGCTTCTGATTTAAGGAATGCGCTGCTCCCAAAGTAATTGAGACCCTATGGAGAGCCGTGATGTACGCTGATGAAGCATCATTTACTTACTTCTAACTGAACTGATGAAGCAATATGTCTCCCCTCGAGTGAGTGGCCCAGACCTTCGTAGATGTTTCTGTTTGTGGCCCTCTGTGAAAAAAGGTTGGACACCCCTGTTGTCGTTAGTTAGTTTAGTCAATTTATTGAACATGTCAGAAACAAAAAAATATAACAATAATATATATATATATATTCTCTTTTTTTCTTTTTTTCACTCGGATTAATAATTATAACAAAGTACCAAAAAAAATAATAAATACAAACAAAAAAAATAATAATAATAATTTTCAGATAGTCTCTGTTCATGTTCAACAGGGGCAAAAAGAAGCTTAAAAAACTGTTCTGGTCCTACCCCCTCTAACATATATTTTTCTTATATGGTCATCGTCATCAGCGACATGTACATTAAGCTATATATATTGCATGAGTCTGGATATTTTGCACGTTGTATGCAAGCTAATATGTAAAGTAGATGCTAAAAGCAGAGCAGCTCCATCAAGGTTAGCCTGCAGAGGAGTTGAAGCGTGCCTCAAAACGACTTCTCAGCAGAGTTTCCTGTCGGTGCTTTTAACATTAAGGTTTTAGTTCAGCGAAAGAAGCATCACTTAGCGTTTCAGCCTCGCGTCCTGGTTAATTCGGAGCTACAGCTGAATGTGCCGTACCCTCCTCCTGCCTTCACATCTGTCAAACTCAATATAACCTTATTAGCCGGCAGGAGAGGAGAGGCTGGCCGAGCATCCTTAATATAATCAAGAAGTAGCTGACTGATGTTTTATAAATCAGTGTCACACGCTTCTTAAATTGGCTTTCAGGGGGAACACAGCGCTGCACAACATGGAGCAGACACAGATTCAAATTCAAAAGATTCAACGGTTTTTAGAGTCGTATGCAGATTCTGCTCCTCCAACAGTGCAACATATATAATCACATACTAATATGATACGGATAGATGGATGGATGGATGGATAGATAGATATATAGATGGACGGACGGATGGATGGATGGATAGATGGATGGATGGATGGATGGATAGATGGATGGATAGATGGATAGATGGATGGATGGATGGGTAGGTAGATGGATGGATAGATAGATGGATGGATGGATGGATGGATAGATGGATGGGTAGGTAGATAGATGGATGGATGGATGGACAGATGGATGGGTAGGTAGATGGATGGATGGATGGATGGATGGATGGATAGATAGATGGAAAGATGGATGGATAGATGGATGGATGGATGGATGGATGGATGGATAGATGGATAGATAGATGGATGGATATATAGATGGATGGATGGATGGATAGATATAGATGGATGGATAGATGGATGGAAAGATGGACGGACGGACGGACGGATGGACGGACGGACGGACGGACGGACGGATGGATATATGGATGGATGGATGGATGGACGGACGGACGGACGGATGAATAGATATGTGGATAGATGGATGGATGGATGGATGGATGGATAGATGGATGGATGGATGGATGGATGGATGGATAGATATATAGATGGATGGATGGATGGATATATAGATGGATGGATGGATAAATAGATATATGGATGGATGGATGGATATATGGATGGATGGATGGATGGATGGATGGATAGATGGATGGATGGACAGATAGACACTTAACAGAGCTCAGGTGTTTAGCTGTGGAATACAACGAAACGCCTCTATTTTTATTATTAAAAGCAACTAAACATGAAGCGATTAAAGCGGCTCCTGCTGTCTCTGAACTCTGGAGGGACCGGAGACACGTTTCAGATGAACAATGAGCACTTGACAACACCGGCCTAAATTACCTCCGCTTGTAACTCTTTCAAAGCGATGCAGTGCCTTAACAGAGGAACGCATGAGGTGTCTTTTGATATTCACAGATAAAGACATTAGGCTGAGAATCTTGAAGAAGTCACGTCCGCCGGTCGCTTTATCCGTGTGCTGTGATTTCATTACAAAGCTCACAGCTACAGGAGAGTAATTGAGTCGGTGCATGTTCAGCCGAGCTGTGAAATACCTTTTTGTGCCGGATGAAAGGACACTTCCTCGTGCAATAAAGACGTTTCTGTGAGCTAGTTTCATATCTTTGCTCGCTGGAATCAAATCACAATAAATGGATTTATGCCAGCAATTAAGTAATACACAGTTATATCTAAATAATTCATCGCCGGGCTATTATTTCTCACCTGAATGCAGCCGGTGATGTATGTTCGATTCAGATTTCACTGCAGGCATGCTTCGTCAGGAATACAGATTACCTCCCCTTTCAGAGGAAAAGAGAATATTTACTACCCATTTTAATAACACTACTTATCTATGGGGTTTCTCCTCTTTCCTCCAGTTCAAATGAAGTAGAGAAAAGGCCTGCCGCTGGCTGAGTTTAAAGTAAAGATTCCCACTCGGATAATCCCTCACAGCGAGGCTTCATCAAATAATGATGCTTGGTGTAATGTAGTCTAAATGTTGTAACGACTTTGCTTTTGAAGAAGCAGTTGTGGGAAACATATTGAGCAACAAGAGTTGGATACACATTTGCATAATTAAAACAGAACCAAGATGGCTTTGCGTTGTTTGGGCTACTCTACTGTTTGACAGCTTGAAACTGGAGTCGTTTTCATGCTTATTTATGTAGAAATACATCAGTGTAGATCAGTGTTTCTCAAACCTTTTCACACCAAGGACTTAACCAATAAAAAAAACACTCGCGGACCACCTAACTCCACAAATATCCAAAAACACATCGTTTTTCTAGAACAGATTACAAATCGCCTGGAAATGGTACAAACAAGTGGAAACATGTGTGACGAAGGTGTTGCGCTGGGCTATATCGTGCAATCGAAAGTGAAACTTCAGCTCGCTCCGTTGCAGAGATATTTCCGCGAGACTGCGGAAAACTTAAATGTATTTATTTCAAATGTGAAATTTTACCAATATACTCACGGACCACTAGGGGGTGCTCACGGACCACCAGAGGTCCGCGGACCACACTTTGAGAAGCACTGGTAGAGTCTAGGAAACTGTAGTTAATTACGTTGTTAAGTTTTGAATATGTTGAGGGACTGTTGCAAGAACCAAGCAGCTCATAAACCGAGTTGAAAACAAGAAGAAGATGTTTACAAAAGTGAAAATAAATGTTGTCTATTGTTTTTATGAGATGTTGATATGAAACTATGATGGGTCAGTTTGAAGCTCTGGATTTACTGTGTGTGTGTGTGTGTGTGTGTGTGTGTGTGTGTGTGTGTGTGTGTGTGTGTGTGTGTGTGATAATTAAAATACTTTAAAAAGTGGTAAAAGAGAACTAACAATTCAAATTGAAATTAAAAAATGAAAAATATTATATCAAATATAAAAAATATAAACAAAACAATATCAAATATTCTGGATAAATTAAATAAAAATACAACAGGATCCAAAATACTACACGTCTTTAAATGACCCTGACTTCCTGTTACAACATGAAGTCCCGCCCATTCCAGGAAGCATGCTCCTTTTGACAAGCTGCTCAGTGTGACTTCAAAACAAACCGGTAAACTATATTAAATATATTTGCCCATCTTAATATACCGTGTGCAACCTTAACTATGACCCTAGGTGTTAGCTTGCTATCTTAAAGAGAGCTAGTGGATACAAAGACAGTTTATTTAACATTCATTCAAAACATGAGATGAGTTGGACTGTCTTTGATGTGAAGACAGTTTCAGACTTGTTTGAACATTACATAAGCCACGAAGCTCGATTAAAGACGGCTAATATCAGCTCATCAGTGCTTCTTAGGATTAATGAGCAGAGAAAACGTTACAAGTTATTATTTGTTCTCAGACTAAACGGCCTCGATAATTGATGATTACGCTTAGTGACAGTGTTTGGAGATAATCCGATGTACTCAGATTTGATCAAAGGAAAGACATTTTTAATTATATTCAAAATGTCTGCTAGGAGAAGCCTGCCGTCTCCAGATACCAGAGAAATCCTCCCTGACTGCAGACGACAGGATGCAAGCAAGCTGCCAAAGGTATTTAATACGACTAACATCAAGTCAAATCTCTTCCAATGTGGGATTTGGAGACATATCCATTGTGTTGGTCTGATATATTCCTGTTGAGATAGATAGATAGATAGATGGAGAGATAGATGGAGAGATAGATGGATGGATGGATGGATGGAGAGATGGATGCATAGATGGATGGAGAGATAGATGGATGCATAGATGGATGGATGGATGGATAGATGGATGGATGGATAGATGGATGGATGGAGAGATGGATGGATAGATGATGGATGGATAGATGGATGGATGGATGGATAGATGGATGGATGGATGCAGAGATAGATGGATGGATAGATGGATGGATGGATGGAGAGATGGATGGAGAGATAGATGGATGGATGGATGGAGAGATGGATGGAGAGATAGATGGATGGATGGATGGATGGAGAGATGGATGGATGGAGAGATGGATGGATGGATGGATGGATAGATGGATGGAGAGATAGATAGATGGATGGATGGATAGATGGATGGAGAGATAGATGGATGGATAGATGGATGGATGGATGGATGGTTAGATGGATAGATGGATGGATATATGGATGGATGGATAGATGGATGGATATATGGATGGATAGATGGATGGATGGAGAGATAGATGGATGGATATATGGATGGATGGATATATGGATGGATATATGGATGGATGGATATATGGATGGATAGATGGATGGATGGATGGATGGATGGAGAGATAGATGGATGGATATATGGATGGATGGATATATGGATGGATATATGGATGGATGGATATATGGATGGATAGATGGATGGATGGATGATGGATGGATAGATAGATGGATGGATGGATGGATGGTTAGATAGATGGATGGATGGATAGATGGATGGATGGTTACATGGATGGATGGATGGATGGATGGAGAGATAGATGGATGGATGGATAGATGGTTAGATAGAGAGATGGATAGATGGATGGATGGATAGATGGAGAGATTTGGAGGACATATCCATTGTGTTTGTAGTCAGAATGTCAGTATATTCCTGTTTGCCTTTATAAAGGCAAACAGGAATATATCTCACTAATAGGACATTCACACTTTGTTTATGAAATGACCTCTCGGCTGTCAGCTTTGTCTTTAGTTATACTACAGTGTTTTTCCATGGGTGTTGCCGGTGTATATCAAAACATTTCAGCAGCTGATGGATGTATTTGTGGATGTGGACACTGGGAAGTCAGCTATTGGTTGTGAACTAAAGGTGTGAGGCCTTGTATGTGGCCTTGCAGGTGATGAACATAATATAAGATACTTTGTGATGAGTGATATGAGACGTTTGACTTGCTTTTTAGTTTTCATATTACTACTTTGTATTCAGTGATAGATAAAAGAAGATGTAGAATACCGATCCAGGGTCAACTGTAATAACTTAAAGCACATTCTGCAATCGTTATCCCCCGTGCTGCGTCTCATATCAAATCTCTCCCATCACGTTCAGGCGTCACCCAGCGAGCAAACCAGTCCCTCCGTCTTCTGGGGAAGCACACAAAAGAAGTCCTCTGCTCAAGTCGTTCAATTTCCATTTATGTTTCATACATTAACGCCATCATAAGGGACCGTGTGTGAGAAGGGGTTTAGTATTTTTCACTTCACACCCGGCCGATGTCGGAGGATTTGACGTGTGAGCTTTCAATTACGATGCTATCTGCCGTAGCGCTAAGCCGTCCAGCTAAGCACACGTTTCGGCCACATATCGGCCGAACATGTGTCCCTTAAAGCCTATATATATATTATTACATCTGCAGAAAAGCACCGTGCATAACTGAGCAGAGCCTAAGGATAACACTCACCGATAATTGAGTGCAGGGCAGGGGAAATGTCAAGCTGTTATGTGCCAGAGTCACTCATCTCGGTTTTGTGCAAATTCATATTGGATTCGTATTAAAACTCAAAGCAACGGTAATAGCTGAGCCTCTGGGATAGCTTTAAAAATCAATTGAATAAACAGCACACAATTACCCCCGTAATCGTCTCCTTGGACCGCATTAGCCATCCGAGGTGATTCTCGTTGCAGTGGGACTCAACTTTGCCTCCTCGAACACGACGTCCCCCGCTTTCTGACTCCGCAGCCATGTGCTCATTACCCCGACGACCCAAAGGACACACACACGGGATCCTGGGCTCACGGCTGACAGGACGAGCACCTCCCGACAAACGGCCCTGCGGCGATTTTCTGCTGCTAATGAAGTGGAATATTCTGGCATACGAATCCGAAATAGAGCCGTATATATTTGGACATTTGTGAATATGAATACAATCAGCCCGTTAATGAGCGACAGGGAGAGCAACCAGCGGACGGGATTAATTAATTACAGACTGACATTTACGGATAATAGCCTTCTGGTGGATTCGCAGCTGATGAATATGCATCAGACGTTCAAAGGGGATGCATTCAGCCGAGAAGAAGCATCTATATTCAGATCGGTGATGACTGCCACGATTTCTGAATCGGCACGTCGTGATTTAAAACAATTGATGACGCAGCTTTGTGGGAAGGGAACGCGGTGGGCCTGTGCGTGCTGTGGATCGTCTGTAGACGCAGGTGTAATGTAGTTTGGACAGCAGTGGAGCAGTGTTGGATGAATGCAGGAAATGGTGTTCGAGGCGGAGAGAAAAAGATGAGAGAAGTGCAGCGAGATTAAAGGATTATCTTCTGACTCAGTGCCTTAGATCTGGACTTCGTGTGTCGTGCGATGATAGGAGGGTAATAACTCTAACGGCGATGCGTGAGCAGGACTGTTCGTAAGGCAGATTTCCAGTAAGAGGAGTTTTGTAATAATGCGCTGGAGAACCCCAAAAATGAACATATGTCCCAACTCAATAACCCACCACTGGATTTGCATTTCATGAACGTAGCCGGCCAATCAGGACGAGCCTACCCCAAAACACTAATAGAAGTAGTTTTGCAAAAGGGAACATTGTTATCCGTAAATAGCATCTCGATTGAATGTTAGGAACCTCGACAGACACCTGGACTCAAACGCACGACTCAAGAGTGTCTTACTTGAAGTATAAAGTTCAAACTAAAAGCTGGCTCTCTTAAAGGCACAAGGCGAACTGGCTCAGGACGAAGGGAGACGGGCAGTGTTGGGAAAGTTCACTTTCTACATGAACTAGTTCAGTTCATAGTTCATAATTCAAACACAATTAAAACGAACTAATTTATAGTTTATAGTTATTTTTTCAATACGTAGCTGCGAGCTATTATTTGTCCTCCCTGTACGATGTTAATGGATCTTGGTGGTAGTGGATCTGTTTTGGCTCTTTTTTATTCGCCACTCGCACATACCTGAAGGCTAGTCGTGTGCTTATTCTCAATGTGCCGTTTAAGGTTGTTGTCGTCGATGTACGGACTTGCTTTCTCAAACCGGGCGGACACAGTTTACAGGCAAACGTTGATTTTTCCGTCTGAGTCGGTACTGACTTTAACGTAACACTCTTTTAAATGCTCATACGCCGACGCCGTAGAGTCTCGCTCTGAGCGAGTGCTGCTGCAGCTGCTCTCGGCTTCGTCCATACTAATTCATTCATTCATTCAATGCTCGCCGGTTCCGCGGGTTCCACATTGTTTGTTGTGAGGAGTCTGTATATTTAGTATATTTATATTGTTAGTGCGACAGGCCAGGGGTGACAGGCGCGTACGCGTCACATGGCAGCTTGCTGTTGCCAGATTGGGTGGTTTTCCGCATTATTTTGAAGCCTGTTCACGGTGTGTTTTAACTGGGTTTTCGGCTGAAAGGCATAATGAAATCTGGAACACTTTTTGAACGCCGTTATAATACAGTGCTGAGAATGAACGCACTTTTGAACGCCGTTATACAGCGCTGAGAATGAACGCGTTCTCAATTACGTTCATCTCGCGGAAATACAGTACGTTCAGTTCACGTTCGCCCAAAATATGAACGGCGTTCAGGTACATCACTGGAGACAGGACTATTTATACATGAGGTAAGGGGGAACAGGTGGAATCAGGGGCGGGGCAGACGCGACGAAGGCGGGAACACACACAAAGGGAGGAAGTCAGGGGGGCTGAAATGAGAGACAAGAGGTAAGTACAAAATAAAACAGGAAGTTGCAATGACAGGACTCGACAGGGCGGACAAAAAGACTAAACATAAATCTATCCCGGCTATGAACTAAACATGAACCTGATTAACATGACGTGAATAATTTAGCAGACATGACGGGATGTTACATTTAATGTATACAATATTAAATCATCAATACTTTACCTGTCTTTCTGTCATAAACCGGACACTTGGCTTTTATCGTTTGCTGTACATTTTCAGAGCAAAAAAACTCATGTTTAATGTCGGGTAAAGTAGAAGTACACAATGGGAGAAAACTACCGTATGTTTGGTAACTTTTGATCCAAGTTTTAAAGGTTGAATTTGCAGCTAATGCGTCCTGCCAGGATAACGGGAAATAATGAAAGAGGCACCACCTTGGTCAGTGCAGCAGACGCGAGATAAGACCATCAAAGCGTACGCTAGTTATTAGGAGCAGAGGCTATCCCGCCCGTCAGACACTTCCTGCAGCTTCTCTGGTCCTAATTGAATTCCCTGACTGCACATTAATGTGAAACCCAGCAGGGTCAAACTCATTAAGAAGTCATAATCAATAGGATTACACACTATGACGGTGTTGAAGAACAAGTAAAAAGCCCCCGTTTACGGATAATCATCGTGAAGGTCGGCTTAATGAATGTTCCTGCGTCATCGCCGTCTTTTTAACTTATTGTCCAGACGTGCAAAGACGACTGGACGTTGGATTTAAAGAAAGGTTTGAGTATGCACACCAATGACCTTCCTCAAAGGATCTCATCGTCCCTGTATCAATCACTTACAATATGAAAAGATGTTCATTGGTCTTTGAGTCGGACAGAGCTTAAACAGAGGAGTGTCTGAAACCAAAAACATGTGTAACCTGAAACCATGACAACGTGAGTTATTTCACAGATAATGCATCGCGACAAATCCACTCGGTGTCCTGAACGTTTCCAAAACCTGTCTCGGGATGAAACCCAACATAAAACCCATCTCTCTGAATAAGACGTGCTCGTGGACCCTTTGCAGAGGAGATCGGATCGTTTCTTCAAAGGGGAAACGACTCCCAGTTCTTTGAGAGATGGAGGAATCGGAAGTCGGCTCGACGTCGTGACTTCCTGTGAAGGTTCAGGGATATTTGATGTGAAGATCAAGCAGTCTGTGGGCAGCTTTTCCCTCGTCACCCTCCTCAGGAATATCTCTCTATTGCTACGACGTGTCGGCGTCGACGGGAGACGTCTCGCAGGTTATTCGTTCGAAGAAAGATGCACGAGGCTGTCCTGTCCACTTTCGTAAAGGTCCCATTATTATGTATTTATTTCAGAGACGACCGTGCACACAAACATGCACGTCAGGAAAGAGGAGATGAATTATGCCAGATACATAATTATAGAACATGGTTTGAGTACAGGTCAATCAAATCATACATAGTACAGTTTAAATATAATATTACAAACGATTGAAAACTCAGATTACATTGAAGTCGTACAGATTTTTTAAATATGCAAAAACTGGCAAATATAGTTTATTGGAAATCAAAAGACATGATTACACTTTTTAAAAACCCTCAGTTTAGGTGTTGTGTGGTCATAATGGTGATTATTTGAACGTCTTCCACACAAAACTATTTTGTAAGTAACATCCAGCGGTGGCTGCGTAGGATTGTTTCTGACCCATTGAAGCCAAACTAGAAGCTCCGAATGCATCTGAATGTGAACGACAGATAAAGCCAGACGTCTGGGTGGAGTTTCTGAGTTCAACAGCCACATTAAAACAGTTACTTCATCAGCCTGCTATCACTTGAAGAACATATCTAGGGTTTAAAGACTAATGTCACAGCAGGATCTGGAGACACGTGTCCATGCTTTTATCTTCAGTAGACTGGACTACTGCAAAGGTGTCTTCACAGGTCTCACTAAAACATCTGTTAGGAAGCTGCAGCTGATTCAGAACGCCGCTGCTCGAGTCCTCACTGACACTAAGAAAGTGGATCACTCCTTGCTCTGAAGTCTTTACACTGGCTTCCTGTGTGTCAAAGAAGAGATTTCTAAATACTGCTGCTGGTTTATAAAGCACTGAATGGTTTAGGCCCAAAATACATTTCTGACCTCCTGCTAAATGATGAAGCATCCAGATCTCTCAGGTCTTCAGGGACTGGTCAGCTTCCTGTCCCCAGAGTCAGAACTAAACATGGAGAAGCAGCGTTCAGTTATTATGCTCCAACATCTGGAACAAACTCCCAGAAACCTGCAGGTCCGCTGCAACTCTGACTACTTTCAAATCCAGCAAGAAGACTTTTCTTTTTGTCGTGGCTTTGAATCGAACTATTCACATCTTAGACTGCACTGTAACTTTTATCCATGTATTTCTTCTTTTAATGTTTATTTTATTAGCTTTTCTTTTTAATGACTGATTTTAAATGCCATTTTCTTAATGTCTTTCATTTTTGTAAAGCACTTTGAATTGCCTTGTGTTGAAAGGCGCTATATAAATAAACTTGCCTTGCCTAAGAAGAATAACTTCCCATTTCACGGCGCTGCGCTCACAAGCAGAAATAACAACTTCCTGTGTGTCCGCTGCTCATTCCCAGTCCTCTGAAACCACGGTAACGATCACTATGGCGACGCGGATGATACGTATCGGACGTGTTATCGCTGCTGATTCTGCCTCGTTATCCCGTCGGCAACACAAAGTGTGCTCTGATGTAAAATAGAGCCAGCCCAAGTGACGTCTATTATGTATTATTAACATATCGGCGCCGTTTGGGGGCTGTCGCTCAGTCTTGTCGTCTTACAATACATATTCCTTTCGCCCTGCACCCCCCTCCCGATTCTACACCGACTTCCTGTCCGGCTGCACGGGAGACAGATGAAGCCTGTCACCTTTTAGTGCGCGCTGAAGGTGAAACGACATTTGAGCTGCGTGCCAAATGTGAGTGCGGTCTCCACTCACGCGCCGCTGTCAGGACTGATCACCGTTATTGCAGCTGTTTTCTAAGAGAGCTTTCCCCCTCTCTCGCTGCGTTAAGGTAGTCGAGGCCTCGCTTTGGGAAATCTGATTAGGGGGCTGTAATAGCAGGATGTGTGGGAGAAGTGCACACATCCTTTACTCAGGGAGAAGTACACACATCCTTTACTCAGGGAGAAGTACACACATCCTTTCCTCAGGGAGAAGTACACACATCCTTTACTCAGGGAGAAGTACACACATCCTTTACTCAGGTAGAAGTACACACATCCTTTACTCAAGTAGAAGTACACACATCCTTTACTCAGGAGAAGTACACACATCCTTTACTCAAGTAGAAGCACACACATCCTTTACTCAAGTAGAAGTACACACATCCTTTACTCAAGTAGAAGTACACACATCCTTTACTCAAGTAGAAGTACACACATCCTTTACTCAAGTAGAAGTACACACATCCTTTACTCAGGTAGAAGTACACACATCCTTTACTCAGGGAGAAGTACACACATCCTTACTCAAGTAGAAGTACACACATCCTTTACTCAAGTAGAAGTACACACATCCTTTACTCAAGTAGAAGTACACACATCCTTTACTCAAGTAGAAGTACACACATCCTTTACTCAAGTAGAAGTACACACATCCTTTACTCAGGGAGAAGTACACACATCCTTTACTCAAGTAGAAGTACACACATCCTTTACTCAAGTAGAAGTACACACATCCTTTCCTCAGGTAGAAGTACACACATCCTTTCCTCAAGTAGAAGTACACACATCCTTTACTCAAGTAGAAGTACACACATCCTTTACTCAAGTAGAAGTACACACATCCTTTACTCAAGTAGAAGTACACACATCCTTTCCTCAGGGAGAAGTGCACACATCCTTTACTCAAGTAGAAGTACACACATCCTTTACTCAAGTAGAAGTACACACATCCTTTACTCAGGTAGAAGTATACACATCCTTTACTCAGTAGAAGTACACACATCCTTTACTCAGGTAGAAGTACACACATCCTTTACTCAGTTAGAAGTATACACATCCTTTACTCAGGTAGAAGTACACACATCCTTTACTCAGGTAGAAGTACACACATCCTTTCCTCAAGTAGAAGTACACACATCCTTTACTCAAGTAGAAGTACACACATCCTTTACTCAAGTAGAAGTACACACATCCTTTCCTCAGGTAGAAGTACACATCCTTTCCTCAAGTAGAAGTACACACATCCTTTACTCAAGTAGAAGTACACACATCCTTTACTCAAGTAGAAGTACACATCCTTTACTCAAGTAGAAGTACACACATCCTTTACTCAGGTAGAAGTATACACATCCTTTACTCAGGTAGAAGTACACACATCCTTTACTCAGGTAGAAGTACACACATCCTTTACTCAGTTAGAAGTATACACATCCTTTACTCAGGTAGAAGTACACACATCCTTTACTCAGGTAGAAGTACACACATCCTTTACTCAAGTAGAAGTACACGCATCCTTCCTCAGGGAGAAGTGCACACATCCTTTACTCAGGGAGAAGTACACACATCCTTTACTCAGGTAGAAGTATACACATCCTTTACTCAGGTAGAAGTACACACATCCTTTACTCAAGTAGAAGTACACGCATCCTTTACTCAAGTAGAAGCACACATATCCTTTACTCAAGTAGAAGTACACACATCCTTTACTCAAGTAGAAGTACACACATCCTTTCCTCAAGTAGAAGTACACACATCCTTTCCTCAAGTAGAAGTACACACATTCTTTACTCAAGTAGAAGTACACACATCCTTTACTCAAGTAGAAGTACACACATCCTTTACTCAAGTAGAAGTACACTATCCTTTACTCAAGTAGAAGCACACACATCCTTTACTCAGGTAGAAGTACACACATCCTTTCCTCAAGTAGAAGTACACACATCCTTTCCTCAGGTAGAAGTACACACATTCTTTACTCAAGTAGAAGTACACACATCCTTTACTCAGGTAGAAGTACACACATCCTTTACTCAAGTAGAAGTACACACATCCTTTCCTCAGGTAGAAGTACACACATCCTTTACTCAGGTAGAAGTACACACATCCTTTCCTCAAGTAGAAGTACACACATCCTTTACTCAGGGAGAAGTACACACATCCTTTACTCAGGTAGAAGTACACACATCCTTTACTCAGGTAGAAGTACACACATCCTTTCCTCAAGTAGAAGTACACATATCCTTTACTCAAGTAGAAGTACACACATCCTTTACTCAAGTAGAAGTACACACATCCTTTACTCAGGTAGAAGTACACACATCCTTTACTCAAGTAGAAGCACACATATCCTTTACTCAAGTAGAAGTACACACATCCTTTACTCAAGTAGAAGTACACACATCCTTTCCTCAAGTAGAAGTACACACATCCTTTCCTCAAGTAGAAGTACACACATTCTTTACTCAAGTAGAAGTACACACATCCTTTACTCAAGTAGAAGTACACACATCCTTTACTCAAGTAGAAGTACACATATCCTTTACTCAAGTAGAAGCAAACACATCCTTTACTCAGGTAGAAGTACACACATCCTTTCCTCAAGTAGAAGTACACACATCCTTTCTCAGGTAGAAGTACACACATTCTTTACTCAAGTAGAAGTACACACATCCTTTACTCAGGTAGAAGTACACACATCCTTTACTCAAGTAGAAGTACACACATCCTTTCCTCAAGTAGAGTACACACATCCTTTCCTCAAGTAGAAGTACACACATCCTTTCCTCAAGTAGAAGTACAGATACTCACGTTTAAACTAGGGCTGTCAAACGATTAAACATTGTAATCAGATTAATCAGTTTAAAAATTAATTAATCAGATTAATCACCATTCGAACTATGTCCAAAATATGCCATTTCTTTATGTATATTGTTGGGAATGGAAAGATAAATGAAAGCAGGCGGATATATCCATTTAACACAGTATCTATGTTTATTATTATATTTTCTGTGTGTCAAATGAAAGACAGCCCCACACACCTATCAATCATCAAACCGTGGGGTCTTCATTCATTACGTGTTGATTTCTATCAACGGGGAGTACTTCAGGAAAGTCGACAGAGGGGGGGGGCTAGTGGAGTACTTCAGGAAAGTCGACAGAGGGGGGGGGCTAGTGGAGTACTTCAGGAAAGTCGACAGGGGGGGGGGCTAGTGGAGTACTTCAGGAAAGTCGACAGAGGGGGGGGGGCTAGTGGAGTACTTCAGGAAAGTCGGGGGGGGGCTAGTGGAGTACTTCAGGAAAGTCGACAGAGGGGGGGGGCTAGTGGAGTACTTCGGGAAAGTCGACAGGGGGGGGGGGCTAGTGGAGTACTTCAGGAAAGTCGACAGAGGGGGGGGGGCTAGTGGAGTACTTCAGGAAAGTCAACAGAGGGGGGGGGGGCTAGTGGAGTACTTCAGGAAAGTCGGGGGGGGGGGCTAGTGGAGTACTTCAGGAAAGTCGAGGGGGGGGGCGCTAGTGGAGTACTTCAGGAAAGTCGGGGGGGGGCTAGTGGAGTACTTCAGGAAAGTCGGGGGGGGGCTAGTGGAGTACTTCAGGAAAGTCGGGGGGGGGCTAGTGGAGTACTTCAGGAAAGTCGGGGGGGGGGCTAGTGGAGTACTTCAGGAAAGTCGACAGAGGGGGGGGGGCTAGTGGAGTACTTCAGGAAAGTCGACAGAGGGGGGGGGGGCTAGTGGAGTACTTCAGGAAAGTCGACAGAGGGGGGGGGGCTAGTGGAGTACTTCAGGAAAGTCAACAGAGGGGGGGGGGCTAGTGGAGTACTTCAGGAAAGTCGGGGGGGGGCTAGTGGAGTACTTCAGGAAAGTCGGGGGGGGGCTAGTGGAGTACTTCAGGAAAGTCGGGGGGGGGGCTAGTGGAGTACTTCAGGAAAGTCGGGGGGGGGGGGCTAGTGGAGTACTTCAGGAAAGTCGGGGGGGGGGCTAGTGGAGTACTTCAGGAAAGTCGGGGGGGGGCTAGTGGAGTACTTCAGGAAAGTCGCGGGGGGGGGGGGCTAGTGGAGTACTTCAGGAAAGTCGGGGGGGGGCTAGTGGAGTACTTCAGGAAAGTCGGGGGGGGGGCTAGTGGAGTACTTCAGGAAAGTCGGGGGGGGGGGGGGGGGGCTAGTGGAGTACTTCAGGAAAGTCGGGGGGGGGGCTAGTGGAGTACTTCAGGAAAGTCGGGGGGGGGCTAGTGGAGTACTTCAGGAAAGTCGGGGGGGGGCTAGTGGAGTACTTCAGGAAAGTCGGGGGGGGGGGCTAGTGGAGTACTTCAGGAAAGTCGGGGGGGGGGCTAGTGGAGTACTTCAGGAAAGTCGACAGAGGGGGGGGCTAGTGGAGTACTTCGGGAAAGTCGACAGAGGGGGGGGGGGCTAGTGGAGTACTTCAGGAAAGTCGACAGAGGGGGGGGGGCTAGGGTAGTGGAGTACTTCAGGAAAGTCGACAGAGGGGGGGGGCTAGTGGAGTACTTCAGGAAAGTCGGGGGGGGGCTAGTGGAGTACTTCAGGAAAGTCGGGGGGGGCTAGTGGAGTACTTCAGGAAAGTCGGGGGGGGCTAGTGGAGTACTTCAGGAAAGTCGACAGAGGGGGGGGGGCTAGTGGAGTACTTCAGGAAAGTCGACAGAGGGGGGGGGCTAGTGGAGTACTTCAGGAAAGTCGACAGAGGGGGGGGCTAGTGGGAGTACTTCAGGAAAGTCAACAGAGGGGGGGGGGCTAGTGGAGTACTTCAGGAAAGTGGGGGGGGCTAGTGGAGTACTTCAGGAAAGTCGGGGGGGGGCTAGTGGAGTACTTCAGGAAAGTCGGGGGGGGGGCTAGTGGAGTACTTCAGGAAAGTCGGGGGGGGGCTAGTGGAGTACTTCAGGAAAGTCGGGGGGGGGCTAGTGGAGTACTTCAGGAAAGTCGGGGGGGGGGGCTAGTGGAGTACTTCAGGAAAGTCGGGGGGGGGGGCTAGTGGAGTACTTCAGGAAAGTCGGGGGGGGGAGGGGGGGGGGCTAGTGGAGATACTTCAGGAAAGTCGGGGGGGGGGGCTAGTGGAGTACTTCAGGAAAGTCGGGGGGGGGCTAGTGGAGTACTTCAGGAAAGTCGGGGGGGGGGCTAGTGGGAGTACTTCAGGAAAGTCGGGGGGGGGGGGCTAGTGGAGTACTTCAGGAAAGTGGGGGGGGGGGGGCTAGTGGAGTACTTCAGGAAAGTCGGGGGGGGGGGGCTAGTGGAGTACTTCAGGAAAGTCGGGGGGGGGGGGGCTAGTGGAGTACTTCAGGAAAGTCGACAGAGGGGGGGGGGCTAGTGGAGTACTTCAGGAAAGTCGACGGGGGGGGGGGGGCTAGTGGAGTACTTCAGGAAAGTCGGGGGGGGGGGGGGCTAGTGGAGTACTTCAGGAAAGTCGACAGGGGGGGGGGGGCTAGTGGAGTACTTCGTGACCCCAGTGTGAACGTTGTGATCAGCTGTTTTAGCGCGCAGTTCTCCAGTGAGGGGGGAGGGGGGAGTCTCCTCCGCAGCCGGTGGCGTAGTTCTGGCTCAGTTCCGTTGTACAGACCGACGTTAACAGCAGCCTGTCTGTGCACACGGAGACCGACTCTGTCGTCCGGTGATCTAACCGCCTTCTGGAAAAGCTTCACAAGTACGTCGGTACGCAAATGCGCTTTGTGACACAGTGACGGTACGCATTTCAGATTACGCACATAAGAAGTAGAAAGTACAGGTATTTGAGTTCAACATGTGAGAAGTAGAAAGTGGTCAGAAAAATACGTAGTAGTGGAGTAAAGTACTGATACCAGAAAAATGTACTTAAAGGTGGGGTAGGTAAGTTTGAGAAACCGGCTCGAGATCGCTAGAATTTGAAAATACATATAGCCCCTCCCCCAACACACACGAACGCGCACATGACCAATGAGGGCACGATATAGTGTGTGCCCCGATGGAAGGCTGACAGGCAGGTAGGCCGGTGTACTTTTCTACAGTATCACGGCTTCTACAGATGACATTTTTTATGGATTTTTTGTCAAAGCACTTCAGATATTCATTGCTATCGGGACGTTAAGAGCATTCCATGGAATATAACACAAAGTGTATCTCGAGCCGGTTTCTGAAACGTACCTACCCCCCTTTAAGTACAGTAACAAAGTATTTGTACTCCCTTCTTCCCACCTGTGAAAAGCACAGCGGCCATCTGTTTGCCTTCCTCTCTTCAAAGCAACCTGAAAGTGTATCACGCCGTCACCTTGGAGTGATGGGAAATAGAATGGACTACTCAATAGACCGCTAATTAACTTACTTTAATTTCTGGGGACCGTGCGACGCACAAAGGCGGGAAGACACACAGGCGGGAAGACACACAGGCGGGAAGACACACAGGCATCCATTACTTAATGTGTTTTATGGATCCTGCTTTGAAAGGAGACGTCCCCCTCTGAAGAGGTGACGGGGGTGTTTGGGAAT
The DNA here is from genome assembly GCA_023974075.1 of Chaenocephalus aceratus. Lineage (NCBI taxonomy): Eukaryota > Metazoa > Chordata > Actinopteri > Perciformes > Channichthyidae > Chaenocephalus > Chaenocephalus aceratus. Next base: position 205,188 of record JAMFTG010000207.1, read on the forward strand.
AATCGCTGATGCACAGAAAAGGCTGAATGAATCACGAGTGCTGGAAGAGATGAAAAACAAAGGCATCCGAAAAAGAGAAACTTGAATTATATGAACAAATAAATGAAATATACATCTAAAAACCCATTTGAGTATCCACACGTGTGCAGGCGGGAGCTTTAGCACTGGGGAGATGAACAACAAATTAAACCTGCTTTCTTCTACTTAAACAAAGACGTATTCACTTTCTCCAAACTTGACTTATGAAAATAAATGAATATGCCTCCTAAAAACCCATTTGTAAAATCATCAAATCAGAACGGAGGAACTTTTAATTTCACTAACAATAATTGCATAATTAAATATCATTATTGGTGGCTCGAAACAATACTTTGTTATAATTGCAATAAAGATAATAAATTGTATTGGAATTGGAGAAAATGTAATGTTTTGGGTTTTAATCGAACAACAAACAAGCGAGATGTCGTATTCTTATGTTATTCTATTAGATTTCATGTGGTTTTAGTGTGTTTAATTCTAGCGCTCCTATGAGGTCCGTTATCACCATTTGCTTTGCAGAACATTGTCCTCATGAAACGGACTGAAATATGACTGGAAGCAGTGTGAAACATCTGCACCTCTACTTCAGAGGTAATTGGTATTTCTAATACTTATATACTGAAAGGACACACTGCGGGTTTAGTGGGAGTAATGGCTGTGAGTCTCCGCCTGATAATGTACTTTAAGACCAAGGCGGGATTTGGAGACGGCGGGAGCTCCTTTCATAATGCGGGTGATTAAATCCGCCCTGTTAACTTCACAGTTAGCTCCTCGTCCTCCTTCTCCATCTGTGTGAGTCATCTTTAAGTCGTGCTGCGGTGCACATCTGAGGAGAAGTTGCCTTTTAAAAGCTTACGTCGAGGCGGCGGCAGAGACAGATCGACTCCTGAACAACAACAACAACAAGCCAGTTTTATCCAGTTTGTACACAACGAGAAACGTAACAAGCAGCGGTGGTCCACTGGAGAGACCAGCTGCCTGCTGGGAATCTGGGCTTCCGAAGAGGTGCAGAGGAAGCTGGAGCGCAATCGGCCATTGTTGTTGTTGTTGTTGGTGTCAGCTGTGAGGGGTTTCCGCGCGCTTTGGCTTTATGAAGCAGGCACGCAAACGGTTACGTCATGACACAAACGTTGACGCAATGACGCAGCACCAGTCGGACTCTGGTGAAAAGAGCCGGAGCTAAACCGAAGAAAACCGGTTCTGAACCTGAAAAGCTCTAGCACGGAGCTTGAACCTGAGTTGCGTTGGTTGTGAATGAGGTTGCAGTGCTTCTCAAAGTGTGGTCGCGGACCACTGGTGGTCCGTGAGTGCCCCCTAGTGGTCCGTGAGTATATGGTGAAATTTCACATTTGAAATAAATAAATACATTTAAGTTTTCCGCACTCTCGCGGGAATATCTCCGCAATGGAGCGAGCGTAAGTTTCACTTTCGATTGCATGATAAAGCCCAGCACAACACCTTCATCACACATGTTGCCACTTGTTTGTACCATTTTCAGGCGATTTGTAAAAAACCGATGTGTTTTTGGATATGTGTGGAGTTAGGTGGTCCGCGAGTATTTTTCTATTGGCTAAGTGTCCTTGGTATGAAAAAGTTTGAGAAACACTGTATTAGAGGATGTACTCGACTTCTCATATCGGGCCGAACTGACACCTGCTGCTGCCTCACAGCTAAACCTCTCGTTCTTTAGGGTCTATGTGCAGAAAAACTCATCCATCAGCGCGACACGCCTCCGTTAAGCTGATAGTTCAGAGTTTGATTAGAAGATACCTCTTTGAAGTGTGTGTGATGAATATAAAAGTACAAGCCAGTTAGCATGTAGCATAGAGACTGGAAACGGCTTCCTTTTGTCCACTCGATGCACGTTACTGACAATAAGACGGAGATTGGACGTCTCATTGGAAAGCAGAATATTCTTTGCTTCTGTTGGCATTGTGAGACGAAAGCATTGCCTCTGTGGGCTCTTTAAATATTTACCTGTGGCTTGATTACAATCCACCTCAATCTCTTTCTTTCTCATCCCTCTCACTAACCTCTCACCACTTTCCTCTCAGCAGGAAGTCCCTCCTCGGGGCTTTTTACTTCGATTTGATCTTCCCTTTCATCACGACTACATTTCCCTTCAGATCCTCGCCCTATAAATATTGCAGAGCAGTTTAGCTGACATGCTAAATCATGTTCTCCGCTCATCGTGTGTGTTTACTTGACCGAGAACTGCTTGTTCATTTTAATGGGAACACGTATCCTGTTGGTAAATGATTAGATTTCAGCTTTACAATAACTATCCTCTATTTCTGGGGCTAATACATCTTGGCATAACTCGAGCGAAGGGCTGCTTTTATAAAAGTGTAATTATATTGCCTTCCAGCTGATTCTTCGAGCAGCAGGTTATTCCTTTAGCTGACATGTGAGCATTGCCATCATGGCTTTACGGCTTCAGTGGAATGGTGGCCTTGCAGGACTCCCATACAATTATTTTTAATGCCCTCCTTGCCGGCTTTCTCCTTCCAACATCACGGTGAAATATGAGCGTAGGGTTCAGAAACCAAAGCAACGACTTCCAGTTTCTGATGACTTATGTATCGGCGTGCCTCGATGTCGACTCCAAACGGCCGTAAGCATGCGAGTCTCCCGCTAACATTTAAAGCACATGTAAACAAGCGCTACCTTCTCCCACGTTTGACCACGAGACCTTCCTCTCTCCGAGTAGCAGCCTCTGGCTCGTCCCGGCGACCGAATCAGCCTCGAGCATCTGCTGCTGTTGGCTGGCAGCCGACGGGAAGATGAGGGTGGAAACACGCTTCACTTGTCGTTCATCAACGGGGCCTTTTTCTCGGCTCATTTTCCTGCCCCCCCCCCCCCCCCCCGAGCTCCATAACGCCCCCCCCCCCCCAGGCCTTTGGTGAGCCAGGGGTCGCCTGAGGTCTCGGATAATGTGACAAAGCCAGATGCTCATCATCGCCCAAAACGGCCCTCACCAGCTGTGACTGGGTGTACGGGAGTTTATTTATATACAGGGTGGAAGTAGTGGAGTACATTTTTTCTTCTATCAGTACTTTACTCCACTACTCGTTTCTCTGACGACCTTTTACTTTTACTTGGAGACGGGATGCGATGATGAGCGGAGACGAAAGGAAAGGTCAGCTCTGTGAGAAGCAGAGAAACAAAAAGCTTGGATACAATCTTAAAACCGAATTATCTTTCAGGTATTTTGATTAAATTATTGCGTCTTTATGACATTTCGCTCTCAGTTGTACAATGCCTAATCTTCTCGGTATTTATTTTGTATTCGATTGCCCAAAATACACCATAATATATCCATCGATATACAATCGACTCCAGCGTTGCATCTCATGGATTCTGTTTCTTCTTCTTGTTTTTTTGTAACATCTTATATATATATTAATATTGCATGGTGGAGGTTGCATATACCGACGTGTTGCATCCCATATCTACCCTGTCGCTGTGCACGACGATAAAGCTGAAATCTGAAATATCAGATTGAGAAAGGAATTTATTTCCAGCGGATATTGTAATAACTTTAGGAGTTGATAGACGTTGGAGGGTGGTCCACTTAAAGTCCTGATGAATCACCCTTCAGCGCCATTAGGCCACCTTCTTCAGTGGGGCATTGACTCTGATTAGGGTGCAATTAAACACCGACTGTGGCTTTAAATAATACCCTTTGTTCACATTGGTCACAGCGAGAGGCTATAATGTCCTACCTCTCTCCTTGTCTTCTAGTTTGAAATGAACCCTAACATGCCAACATACTTGAAATGTTACGGTTTTAAACACAAAGTGCGGTGACATGTCCCGTAATGACGGTCTTCCAGAGGAAAATACACGTCTTTTTAAAAAGCTCTCATCACCAAGTGAACCAAGTCCTCGCGACCCCGGACTTTGTCTCGCGTAAAACTCGCAGACCCAGAAACTATATTTGCAACGTTCCCCCTTTCGGCGCTGACGATCAGAAGTGAAGACAATAGTCGGACAAAACAACCGCAGCTGCCGTCGACGCGCTCTCTAAACAATCAGGAGAAACAAAAGCCGGAGAAAGCCCCCTCGCCAGCACTAATTGCTAATACGGGGTTTTGGCATCATAATTGATTTTCTTTCATTCAGCTCCCAAATTGCTTCTGTTGACATGGCGCTGTGTCCCTCGGGTCTAATCGAACGCTTCTGTTGCAACCCGCAAATTCTTCGCAACAAACAACCCCGAGGAAGGAGGAAGAGGAGGAGGAGGGAGAGGAGGAGGAGGAGGAGGCGGAGGAGGAGGAGGAGGAGGAGGAGGAGGAGGAGGAGGAGAGGAGAGGAGGAGGGAGGAGGGAGCGGAGGAGGAGGGAGATGAGGAGGAGGGAGGAGGGAAGGAGGAGGAGGAGGGAGATGAGGAGGGGATGAGGGGAGAGGAGGGCGATGAGGAGGGAGATGAGGCGGAAGAGGAGGAAGAGGGAGAGGAGGAGGAGAGGAGGAGGAGGAGGAGGAGGAGGAGGAGGAGGAGGAGGGGAGAGGGAGAGGAGGAGGAGGAGGAGGAGGAGGGAGAGGAGGAGGAGGAGGGGAGAGGAGGAGGGAGGAGGAGGGAGAGGGAGAGGAGGGAGGAGGAGGGAGGGAGAGGAGGAGGGGAGGAGGGAGAGGGAGGGAGAGGAGGAGGAGGAGGAGGGCGAGGATGAGGAGGAGGCGGGGAGGAGGGGAGAGGAGGAGGGGGAGAGAGGAGGAGGAGGATGAGGAGGAGGAGAGGAGGAGGAGGGGGGAGGCGGGAGGAGAGGATGAGGATGAGGAGGAGGATGAGGAGGGAGAGGAGGAGGAGGGAGAGGAGGAGGGGATGAGGAGGAAGAGGAGGAAGAGGGAGAGAGGAGGAGGAGGAGGAGAGGAAGGGAGGGAGGAGGAGGAGGAGGCGGAGGAGGAGGAGGAGGAAGAGGAGGAGGAGGAGGAGGAGGAGGAGGAGGAGGAGGATAGCATCTCTATCAAAATGTCTCCCAACAAATGGCTTTAATAATAATACATAAGAGATTAGATTTGTATGGCGCTTTTCAAGGGACCCAAGGCCGCTTACATAACAACAACAAACAAACAAACAAAACAAACAACCAACAAGAGGGGAAATAATAAAAGTAACAATTAAATAAATAGCCGTAGCAGGGGGCTGTGGTGGGTTAGGGGTCAAAGGCCATGAGGCTTTGAAGGATGAACTGGCCAAATGTCATGAACGCACCACTCTCTCCCGTTTTCCCCTTAACTTAACTAAGTGGGACTTAGTGGGAACGTTGCGATGGTGACGTACGGGGCATAGTGAGAGGAGGGGAGGGGGAATGTAATTACGGATGTTCTCGGAACGAAAGACAAAAGAAAGTCGAAAGGAGAGTCATTCGTCTTGTGGGACAGCGGAGGAGGAGGAGGGAGGAGGAGGAGAGGAGGAGGGGAGGAGGAGGAGGAGGGAGAGGATGAGGAGGAGGAGGAGGAGGATGGGAGGGAGAGGAGGAGGAGGAGGATGAGGAGGAGGAGGAGGAGGAGGAGGGAGAGGAGGAGGAGGAGGATGAGGAGGAGGAGGAGGAGGAGGAGGAGGAGGAGGAGGAGGAGGAGGAGGGGAGAGGATGAGGAGGAGGAGGAGGATGAGGAGGGGAGGAGGAGGAGGATGAGGAGGAGAGGCGGAGGAGGAGGCGGGGAGAGGAGGAGGAGGATGGTGAGGAGGAGGAGGCGGAGGGAGAGGATGAGGAGGGGCGGAGGGGAGGGAGAGGGAGAGGAGGGCGGAGGAGGCGGAGGGGGGGAGAGGAGGAGGAGGAGGAGAGGAGGAGGAGGAGGGGAGGGAGGGAGAGGATGAGGAGGAGGGAGGGAGAGGGGGGGGTGGGGGAGAGAGAGGAGGAGGAGAGAGGGAGGGAGGTGAGGAGGAGGATGAGGCGGAGGGAGAGGAGGTCTTAGGGGAGGAGGAGGGAGAGGAGGAGGGAGAGGGAGAGGAGATGAGGAGGATGAGGAGGGAGAGGAGGAGGGAGGAGAGGATGAGGAGGATGAGGAGGGAGGAGGAGGAGGAGGAGGAGAGGAGGAGGAGGATGAGGAGGAGAGCGGGAGGAGGAGGAGGAGGAGGAGGAGGAGGAGGAGGAGGAGGGGAGGATGAGGAGGAGGAGGAGGAGGAGGAGGAGGAGGAGGAGGAGGAGGAGGAGGAGGAGGGAGAGGAGGAGGAGGAGGAGGGAGAGGAGGAGAGGAGGAGGAGGAGGAGGAGGAGGAGGAGGAGGAGGGAGGAGAGGAGGAGGAGGAGGAGGAGAGGGAGAGAGAAGGAGGAGGAGGAGGAGGGGGAGGAGGAGGAGAGGAGGAGGAGGAGGAGGGGGAGGAGGAGGGAGAGGAGGAGGAGGAGGAGGAGGAGGAGGAGGAGAGGGGAGAGAAGGAGGAGGAGGAGGAGGGGGAGGAGGAGGGAGAGGAGGAGGAGGAGGAGGAGGGAGTCCATGAGTCTCGACAAACCAGCTGTATTTCATACGGACACGTCAGAGTCCTCAGAGACTCAGCTCGGCGTGCGGTGAGATTAAAACATGGGTCCTGCAGGTGCTTCATTCAGAGTAGTTAGCATTGCATTTCAACAGTCTGCATAATGCGTGTTTATCCGCTGATATTTCCTCCTGATGGTGTGCAGCGGAAAATTGCAGTTTTGCATTAACGATGTTGTGAAATGATATTACACAAAAGACCATTTCAAGTCAGTTAAGGAAATCAATTGTGACGGCTCTGATGGCAACGACACGATATGAAACGACTCGTGTGTGCAGAAAACACATGACGCGGTAGCTTCATCAGCTCGAGATGAAAAAGTGCACGTCCTTCGAGCTTTACGCACGGCGAATCCTGAGCCACAAATCAACTGAGAGGGAAGCGTCTGTTTCGGATGAAAGGACAGATGTCGTCTCTATTTTCCTAACATCATCTGCTTGAATTCGTTGGTGTCGCACCCAGATACAAAGCAACGCATCCCAGTGCTGCCACATGTACAACAGCATGGCAGCACGTATGCATTGATACCATCAACCAGTTCAGGAGGAAATACAGAGAAAGTATTTTCTCGAGGTACAGGGATGGGGAGGGCACTGTGTGTGTATGTGTGTGAGTATGTGTGTGAGTATGTAGGTGTGTACATCAGGCTTGGATTGGCACAGAGGCCATGAGGGAAACATTAGGATTTGGAGCTTACAAATAAATAACTTCACTTTCTAATGACAAAAAAAAAATCACTTTTTTAATATCAATAATCGTATCATCGTATAGGCCTATGCCTCCTTAGTATTACCGTATATATAAATGAAATACTTTACTTTGAATAATTTGGTATATTAGGATGCTCAATTCATTTTAATCGCGATTACAATTATGGCTTGCAACGAAATAAAACGTTTTTTTTCTTTTTTTTTTTTTAAATTTTAATTTTTTTCAGTTGAGTTATTCTTAAAGTTCACGGTAATCAACTGTTAAAACATTACTGTTCACATTTTTCTCCAATAAATGCATGTTTTCAAAGTCAATGAATAATCGCAATTACAATTATTGACCCAAATAATCGAGATTATGATTGTTGCCATAATCGAGCAGCCCTACTGTATATGTGCATATATGTATGTATGTGTGTGTATGTATATGTACGTGTATATGTATATATGGCAATCAACAGGTAAACCAGATTAATAATATTAATAACAATAATAATTAATAATAATGATAATATAAATAAATCATTTAGGGGGGTGAGATTAAATAAATTATACTTCTTCTCACTCCTTTTCAAACACTAGATGTGGCACTGTTTATGTTGCTAATGCTGTTGTTGTTGTTGTTGTTGTTGTGTTGTCTTACATGACTAGCACTGCAACATTTGTTTTGTAATTATTTATTTTACTTGTCGAAAGGAAATGTATCAATCAATCAATCAATCAATCCATACTATATGTGCTCTGCTTTGTCTCGGTATCGTTGCTTCAAAACGGCTCATGTTCAACCCACGATATCCGCTTTCCACGACTGTTTTCTCATCTGTTAATTTAGATTAGCAATAGCTCGTTATTGGCTGTGACATTTTTGAAATATATCATTAACCTAGAGATAGATCTGACTCGGATAGCCCGCCTCATTCGGTGGGTTATCCATCTGAATCACACCCTGTAATTACTAAAACCTCTAATTACCAAATAATTTATCACACTATCGGATCATTTAATTGGGTGCTGGGATAAATAGGAATGTCCAGAGTGTCATAAATTAATTGAGCGTTTGGATATGTGTGAACTACTTTTGGTCCTTTCATTAATAACGATGTGGAGTAGAATAAATGCTCCACGATAATAGCATTTCAGAAGGATTGATGCTGGCCCACACTGCCACACACACCTCAGCTCCGAACCAATACGTGTTTGATATTGAGACGGCCCTCCGAAGACGAACGGCAGCGTCGTGGTTTGGGCAGCACGTATTTATACGTGTCGTTCTCGAGAGCACAGGGAACCACGTTTTTGTAATTTGGAGGAATTGTCGGAGATGGATTTCTGATTTAAAAAAGCTGGCAGTAAAATCCAGACTTCAAGAGACGATCAGTTACGACGTCCAGCGGGTCTTTGTGATGTCGTTATTAATTAGACATATAGAGAACATCCTATTTAAAGAGTCCTCTTCTGCTGATGTTCAGGTGTATATCAGTATGTAGTGTCTCTACTTTAAAGAGTCCTCTCCTGCTGATGTTCAGGTGTATATCAGTATGTAGTGTCTCTTCTTTAAAGAGTCCTCTCCTGCTGATGTTCAGGTGTATATCAGTGTGTAGTGTCTCTACTTTAAAGAGTCCTCTCCTGCTGATGTTCAGGTGTATATCAGTAAGTAGTGTCTCTACTTTAAAGAGTCCTCTCCTGCTGATGTTCAGGTGTATATCAGTATGTAGTGTCTCTACTTTAAAGAGTCCTCTCTCTGCTGATGTTCAGGTGTATATCAGTATGTAGTGTCTCTACTTTAAAGAGTCCTCTCCTGCTGATGTTCAGGTGTATATCAGTATGTAGTGTCTCTACTTTAAGAGTTCTCTCCTGCTGATGTTCAGGTGTATATCAGTATGTAGTGTCTCTACTTTAAAGAGTCCTCTCCTGCTGATGTTCAGGTGTATATCAGTATGTAGCGTCTCTACTTTAAAGAGTCCTCTCCTGCTGATGTTCAGGTGTATATCAGCATGTAGTGTCTCTACTTTAAAGAGTCCTCTCCGGCTGATGTTCAGGTGTATATCAGTATGTAGTGTCTCTACTTTAAAGAGTCCTCTCCTGCTGATGTTCAGGTGTATATCAGTATGTAGCGTCTCTACTTTAAAGAGTCCTCTCCTGCTGATGTTCAGGTGTATATCAGTATGTAGCGTCTCTACTTTAAAGAGTCCTCTCCTGCTGATGTTCAGGTGTATATCAGTATGTAGTGTCTCTACTTTAAAGAGTCCTCTCTGGCTGATGTTCAGGTGTATATCAGTATGTAGTGTCTCTACTTTAAAGAGTCCTCTCCTGCTGATGTTCAGGTGTATATCAGTATGTAGTGTCTCTACTTTAAAGAGTCCTCTCCTGCTGATGTTTAGGTGTATATCAGTATGTAGTGTCTCTACTTTAAAGAGTCCTCTCCGGCTGATGTTCAGGTGTATATCAGTATGTAGTGTCTCTACTTTAAAGAGTCCTCTCCTGCTGATGTTCAGGTGTATATCAGTATGTAGCGTCTCTACTTTAAAGAGTCCTCTCCTGCTGATGTTCAGGTGTATATCAGTATGTAGTGTCTCTACTTTAAAGAGTCCTCTCCTGCTGATGTTCAGGTGTATATCAGTATGTAGTGTCTCTACTTTAAAGAGTCCTCTCCGGCTGATGTTCAGGTGTATATCAGTATGTAGCGTCTCTACTTTAAAGAGTCCTCTCCTGCTGATGTTCAGGTGTATATCAGTATGTAGCGTCTCTACTTTAAAGAGTCCTCTCCTGCTGATGTTCAGGTGTATATCAGTATGTAGCGTCTCTACTTTAAAGAGTCCTCTCCTGCTGATGTTCAGGTGTATATCAGTATGTAGTGTCTCTACTTTAAAGAGTCCTCTCCTGCTGATGTTCAGGTGTATATCAGTATGTAGTGTCTCTACTTTAAAGAGTCCTCTCCTGCTGATGTTCAGGTGTATATCAGCATGTAGTGTCTCTACTTTAAAGAGTCCTCTCCGGCTGGTGTTCAGGTGTAAATCAGTATGTAGTGTCTCTACTTTAAAGAGTCCTCTCCTGCTGATGTTCAGGTGTATATCAGTATGTAGTGTCTCTACTTTAAAGAGTCCTCTCCTGCTGATGTTCAGGTGTATATCAGTATGTAGTGTCTCTACTTTAAAGAGTCCTCTCCTGCTGATGTTCAGGTGTATATCAGTATGTAGTGTTTCTACTTTAAGAGTCCTCTCCTGCTGATGTTCAGGTGTATATCAGTATGTAGCGTCTCTACTTTAAAGAGTCCTCTCCTGCTGATGTTCAGGTGTATATCAGTATGTAGTGTCTCTACTTTAAAGAGTCCTCTCCTGCTGATGTTCAGGTGTATATCAGTATGTAGTGTCTCTACTTTAAAGAGTCCTCTCCTGCTGATGTTCAGGTGTATATCAGTATGTAGTGTCTCTACTTTAAAGAGTCCTCTCCTGCTGATGTTCAGGTGTATATCAGTATGTAGTGTCTCTACTTTAAAGAGTCCTCTCCGGCTGATGTTCAGGTGTATATCAGTATGTAGTGTCTCTACTTTAAAGAGTCCTCTCCGGCTGATGTTCAGGTGTATATCAGTATGTAGTGTCTCTACTTTAAAGAGTCCTCTCCGGCTGATGTTCAGGTGTATATCAGTAGACCTCAGGGGAACACCAAATGCTTGCAATAATGAATGTACTTTGGGAGAATCAAAGACGTGTCAAAGTGCAAATGCTTCGTCTTTTTAAAACAGCAAATGTAATAAATCACCAAAACAAGAGGTGCAGAATCCGGCGCTCTCCTTTCCTCTGAAGATAAAAGACTTGAAACATTAAACAAACAGTGTTTTCTCCTGTCCTCCCGGGAGCTTGTTATCCACACACAGGGCGTAACACGCAGGTCAATAACCAGTTTTGGAAACGCAGCACCCCGTGGCGAGCGTTTCTCCCGAAGGCTCCGAACAGAACAGGAAGCCTCAGATCCCAGCCACTAATTTGTCTTTTAATTGGATGCTTGATTCATAGGATTCAACCGAAAAGCACATCATTAGATACAACATAAACACGCCATCTGATCCATTTGTCATAGCTCACTGAGGCAGAGCACCTGATGGAGGAATGAATACTTTATATAGTCACTCAAAACCCCTGGGACATCATTCTCCGTCTTGTCTGCACGTCACGGTGATGGATGTCTGCTTGCTGTTGGCTAGTGCGTAGCCGTTTTCTGGTAATTAACAATTGTCAGGCTTTTGATCACTTCTAGGCAACATGTTGACTCTGCATATTCAAAGTGAGACTTCCCTAATATAATTTGAATACTATAAATGGCCAGACATATGTACTTACTGTCAAAGAATATTTTAATCCGATCTGTGTATTTTAGAGATTCTCAGTCTTTCTTGCATGCTCTTGTCTGTAACTTGAGGAGGACACGGGTCAAGAGGCCTTCTTCCTTCCTGTGGGGGAGGGGTTTGGGCACACGAGGAGTCGTAATTGGGGTGGTGGTGAAGTCGATAGGGGCTTGGCTTGGCAACTGGAAGGTCACCAGTTCAAGTCCCGGCAAGACCAAGTGCTACCGAGGTGTCCCTGAGCAAGGCACCGTTCCCCACACTGCTCCCTGGGCGCCGTTCAAAATGGCATCCCACTGCTCCGAACACTAGGACGGGTCGAATGCAGAGAAACAATTTCCCCACGGGGATTAATAAAGTATATCAAATCAAAATCAAAATCAAATAATACAAAGGTGCCTGTGTTCCGATGTCTGGTACTGATTAGGGAAAAGGCGGGAATATAGGCCCCTCCTCTTTTCTCTGTATCGATCTGTGTTCCTGTCTGTAACTTGAGGAGGACACAGGTCAAGAGGTCTTCTTCCTTCCTTTGGGGGAGGGGTTTGGGCACATGAGGAGTCGTAATACAAAGGTGCCTGTTTTCCGATGTCTGGTACTGATTAGGGAAAAGGCGGGAATATAGGCCCCTCCTCTTTTCTCTGTATCGACCTGTCGTCCTTTGTCTCCAGAGTTGGCTTGGTTGCTGCACAAGAAAGTGTGTGAATATACCTTGTGAACTTTCCGGCCGTATTTCTCTCTCGATAAATAACAGTGTTTGACTAAAGACGTTCCAGCTTCCATCCTTCCTCGAGCCTTGGCTCTGCATCGCCGCACACAAGTTTTCATCACACTTACTTCCTGTTAAAACCTCCTTTTTTAAAGTAGTTTTCTTGTTTTAACTTCCTGCACGGGATTTAAATGACAACTAGTGGTTTATTCTTGATTCTAGAATAAGAAAATTAAATCGTATCACATGGTCGGTCATATATAATCTACCTACTCGATACCCATCTCCATGAGAACTGAGCGAAATCCATCCCTGAGATCTGGCTGAAATATCATCAAATACAATTCAAAGTGATTTCCAGGAACCAAAGGCTGGACCCGGAGCAGAAGACAAAGCCTTCTCTCTCTCACGGTTTAAACGTCAGAGTGTTTTTCTGCTTTCGCTCCATTTCCTGCGCGTCAAAGAGACTCTGATGCCGCTCGATGGTGTGAAAGTAAAACAAACCAAAGCATTTCAGCATGAACAGTTATCTGCTTATCTGCCATCAAATCGACGGATATATGAAAGTGGGATCAATCGATATTCACAGTAACGTGTGCACATCATTACACCGATCAATCGGAAAGAGAAACGGGTTCAGATGGAGGCTATTGATTGGCTGTTCCTCATTAGAAAGTGGCATTATTGTCTATCGTGTTGTATACGCCTGCATTACTGGGGGAAATACCTCAATGACTGGAGTTGGAATTGAGATAGGATTGACAATATTGGAGGGATTAAGCATTGGTATTATATTATTTAGCATCCTGGTGTCCAGAGGTCCATTTGGTTTAGTCTGCAGATTTGAATATTGCACGAGTCCATATCAACGTTTCTACGAATTGTGCGGACCTGGTATGGTTCATGTCGCTCTGGCAGAAGCCGTTTTAAAAACACTTTTAAATTCTAAACACGTTGATACCAGACGGTAGAAATGTGGAATATATCCTCTGACTTTAATCCCTGACTGTTCAGCCTGAAATAGTGCACATAGAATACATTAATATACATATACACACTTTCGGTGGTTCCTTTTCTAATTACGGAGGCCAATTGGCTCGGTGTAAAGGCTGCAGAGCGTCTGATCTGAGTGGGCGAGGGGGGGGGTCAACCAGCCTGACGCTGAAGAGCCTCTGCTTGACTCTGAGTGGGAGATTCGATGGTTCTGATGCGTTATGCACACAGCTGTGAACTGTACTACATTCAGAATCATCCACTCGTCCTCTCTGCGGGGTTACAGGAAACCTCGATATGTCAAATGTTTCTAAATGCATACATTGCTGTGGAGAGTCACCATGTGCAAATAATGCAACGTGTAGTTAAGGCAGAATGAAGTCTGTTGCCAGGTGACAAAGGCAGGCTGCGGCACTAATCAAAGCTCGTTGAAAGATGCAGCTTTTCTCGCAGATGAGCGCACACAGGTCGCTTCAAACACTTCCTCCTCTCATGCAGTCTGTGCTCGTTCCCTCTGCTCTGGCGTGGTCTCTCCGCTGCTGAAGTGTGGCATCAAAGCTGCAGGAAACACTCGCAGGATTGTCTGCGTCCTCCATTGTTTGAACTAATAGGAAATGATAGAAACAGGGTTGTATTGATGGTGGTTTTGATTGGAGAGTCTCGTTAACCCTTCGATGCCCGAGTGCCTGGACCTACTCTCTTCCATAAGTGGGTAAAAAAGGACCTGTATTTTGCATTTTTTGTGATTTTGGTTCAGAAAAATCACTTGTATAATAGTTAGAATTATATTTTGGTTCACACTAGACATATTTTCTATTTAATTTTGCACTATTTTTAATGTTTAAAACATTTTTTACATTTTGACAAAAAAAAAAAATTCCATAGAAATGTTTTGAGGTAGAAATACAAAAACTACAATTTCTTAAAATGTCAATTTAAAATTAGAACGGCATGATATCCAAAACATGTTTTTTGAGGAATAGCTGGAATATGAAGTGATAAAAAAATGTAATTACAAAGATACCTCACCGGGTCGAAAAGACTCCAGCACACACACATCTTATCTTGTATTTCGACTGGACCTTGGCAATTAAGTTATTGCTGAGAAAACGTACATGTTGAGTTAATGTACGTCTTGTAACTGATTCACCAGCACTTATTATGACGATCTAGTTCAAAGGGAGCATATCTGCCCTTTCCTTGTTGTCCTTCGTCTGATTATTTACAGTTGTTGCACTTATTGTTCGTCTCTTTGCATAAAAGTGTCGTCCATATGTCACGTGTCTGTCCTCGGGTCACGCCTCGGGAGCCTCCGAGATATGTGACGCCTCGTAACTTCTTTGCATCTTGTTTGAAGAACGAAATGCCGTTTCCATAGCAACCGAGCAGACGGGTGAGAATTGGCTCGGTTTAACCTGGAGTAGCCTGTGAGGAGAGAGGAGAGAGGAGAGGAGAGAGGGAGGGGAACGCTGGATACTTTTACTTTCAGGGAGGATTCAATCAATACATCTTTTCTGAGGGGAAGCACTCCCCTGCGAAAACAAAACATCTATTGACAAAACAGATTCAGAGCCTTTGAAGGCTTCTCAGACACACTCATGGGAGCATCTCGAAGTGTTCTTTCCGAGGCGGGAAGAGGAAGGCCACCAGAGACCAAATTAAGGGGTTATGCTTCGACGTGGCTGTACAACAACATGGAGAATAATGAAGGCATCATTCCTTTAATGTTTACACGAGGAGACAACTTGAACACTAGAAAGTGTGCATCCTCAACGTGTCACACACGCTCGGCTGATGGGGAGAATAGTGTTTGAGTTGCCAATAAAAGAGGCATCATTTGTAGCCGTGGCGGCAGCAGCTTTTCACGAGTGCCGTCGTGTCAAACAGGCGCTCCATTATCTCTGAATGTGGATCATGAGTTTGCAAATGAGCCAATTAAACAACATGCGATGCACGATGTTTGCCTTCGCAGTCTATTCGCTCCTCGTTACGGCTCAGCGGGGGGGCTTTCTGGATTCCAGGTCGCCCTGTATCTTTGCTTCCTCTTCGTCTAAAGTGCACACATCCTTTACTCAAGTAGAAGTACACATACTCGTGTTTAACAATACTCTGGTAAAAAAAGTAGAAAGTACAGGTATTTGAGTTCAACATGTGAGAAGTAGAAAGTACAGGTATTTGAGTTCAACATGTAAGAAGTAGAAAGTACAGGTATTTGAGTTCAACATGAGAGAAGTAGAAAGTACAGGTATTTGAGTTCAACATGTGAGAAGTAGAAAGTACAGGTATTTGAGTTCAACATGTAAGAAGTAGAAAGTACAGGTATTTGAGTTCAACATGAGAGAAGTAGAAAGTACAGGTATTTGAGTTCAACATGTAAGAAGTAGAAAGTACAGGTATTTGAGTTCAACATGTAAGAAGTAGAAAGTACAGGTATTTGAGTTCAACATGTGAGAAGTAGAAAGTACAGGTATTTGAGTTCAACATGTGAGAAGTAGAAAGTACAGGTATTTGAGTTCAACATGTAAGAAGTAGAAAGTACAGGTATTTGAGTTCAACATGTAAGAAGTAGAAAGTACAGGTATTTGAGTTCAACATGAGAGAAGTAGAAAGTACAGGTATTTGAGTTCAACATGTAAGAAGTAGAAAGTACAGGTATTTGAGTTCAACATGAGAGAAGTAGAAAGTACAGGTATTTGAGTTCAACATGTAAGAAGTAGAAAGTACAGGTATTTGAGTTCAACATGTAAGAAGTAGAAAGTACAGGTATTTGAGTTCAACATGTGAGAAGTAGAAAGTACAGGTATTTGAGTTCAACATGTGAGAAGTAGAAAGTACAGGTATTTGAGTTCAACATGTAAGAAGTAGAAAGTACAGGTATTTGAGTTCAACATGTAAGAAGTAGAAAGTACAGGTATTTGAGTTCAACATGTAAGAAGTAGAAAGTACAGGTATTTGAGTTCAACATGTGAGAAGTAGAAAGTACAGGTATTTGAGTTCAACATGTAAGAAGTAGAAAGTACAGATATTTGGGTTCAACATGTAAGAAGTCAAAGTAGTGGAGTAAGTAAGTACTGATACCAGAAAAATGTACAGTAACGAAGTATTTGTACTTCCCACCTCTCTCTCTCCTCTAAGGAAGGAGGTTATATGTTTCTGTGTTGCTTGGTGGAGATCTGGAAGGAGAGAGAGACTCCAGCCAGGGCTTAGCCTTTCTGTGCTCTATTACAGAAAATGGACGATGCCATTACATCTCTGGTAATCTCACTGGGGCCAGACGAGGATTTCCCATCAGCCCCGTCTTCCCCCTCGACACTGAGCATTGCCCACTGACCTTCTGGAGTCCATTTCCCAACAGCAGCCAGTCCGAAAGTCATCTCTTTGAGCCGCTGTGGTGCAGGATGATGGGAAATGTCATGTTGTGTTAAATTCAAAACCAGAAGTTGCCATGGGAAACATACTGATAGATACCGAGCTATTTGGTTCTTAGTGGGAAAAGACATGATAAAAAACATCTAATGAAACCCAGTAAAGGTTCCTAAACGTATTGGCTTTACAAAAAAGGTTATAGCAAAATGGACTACTGTAAAATCATAATGATAATACTAGCTTGTGGTTTGACTAGAATATTAGCCGAATGCTATTAAGCCAGCTAGCACTGAACCGAGTCAAAGAAGCATTTTGAATAAAGCGGCGAAAATTAGTCAACTTTGATCCACAGAAAAATGATGGTTAATCTTCAAAAAATAGAAGAAAAATAGTCAGAAGGCAAGTAAATGTTACCAAGTGAGTACACTAATTGATTCATTGAAATTGAAGTCTCATATTTAAGCTTCTCAAGGACCAAAAACCCATCTCTTATATCTCTTATAATAGGCGGAAATACTCCATATATTTACAGCCAAAGGAGGCGTAGTGTGTCTGTTTCTTTATCCTTATTGGAAGAATGACAGCTTTGTAGTGAAAAGCAATGATATATGTTTGCCCCAGTGTATTGGTCTCTGTGTTACAGTTACATATGAAAACAGTGTCGTATTTATGGTGGTTTTGTCTTTTTAAAACGGCTGCTTTACTCCCAACATCAGTCGATAATCCATCCCAGGACTTTTCTCTGCAGACTTTTACTCGCCATATTTCGCTACTGTCGCATAGTAGCGTTTTTAGGGGAGATAATCATCCAAATCTCCTGTGCTTAGTGCTGAGCATCTTCATTCTCTCCAAACCCTATAGTAATACATTTTAATATTTGACAGAGGGCCAAGTGATGCCTCTCCTTACAGCACCAGATGGCATGCCAAATCCCATGTGAAAAAGGAAAAATAACGACATGAGGCAGGCTATAAGATCTGATGTGGATTAAATACATTAACTTATTAAATTCTAATAGGATTCTGGTATGTTTTGCATTAGATTTGATGGAGTCTGAGAGCTTAGTGTGTCTTTATTGGCTGTAGAGAAAAGGCAATCTCTTAATCAAAGATAATAGCTCTGAATGTTTCTCGTGAGGGAACTGAGCCTTGTTTACTCAGTTTCAATCTCCTCAGGCACCTCCGAATCATAGAAGGAAGTATCCTCATTTAACTATTAGCATATTCATAATCATGCATAATCCTTAAATGGATCTCTTTCTTTCAAGTTTGCTTATTTTAACAAGCTTTAATATTATATGCAGTCATTCCTTATCAGTCTGTTGGATTTCGTCGTGTTTTTGTTGATTGATTATATTGTCGTGTTTGTATTACGGTACGTCCACACGGCAGCTTTACGGTACGTCCACACGGCAGCTTTACGGTACGTCCACACAGCAGCTTGACGGTACGTCCACACGGCAGCTTAACGGTACGTCCACACGGCAGCTTTAGACGAATCTTCCACCGCTTCTCTGCCCATTGACTTTGAATGGGGATGACGTCCCTTTGCCTCGCTTTTCGCCGCACTGCATTGTGGGGGAGCGAAGCGAAGATTTCCAGGATGTCCAGCTGGAAGCGCCAGCCAATCAAACACGTTTATGCAAATCTGACAGTAGAAGCGCTAGCCAATCAAACCGTGTGTAAGCAGGGAGAGCCAGACCGCAGTTAATTTCCTCATATTCCAAACGAGAAGTTACGGTAGCAAATCACCCGGTTCTTTACGAGCAGAACTATTACCGGGATACAAACCGGAGGAACCAGGCATGGAGGGAGGAGGCAGAGGCAGTGGGGGAAACTGGTAGGTTTTCACCTGTTTGGGGAGTTTATATATATATATATTGCTCGCATAAAATCCCCGGGGTTTTTTGCTTTGTATGTCGGGGGCGGGAGATTCATGTGATTGGTTGTTGGTCGCGTTGCTCGCAAAAAATCCCCAAGCGTTCAGACACGCCCAGCTCCAAGACTTTCAAGATTTTTGAAAAACTGCTTTGTGGACGTACCGTTAAGCTGCCGTGTGGACGTACCGTAAAGCTGCTGTGTGGACGTACCGTAAAGCTGCCGTGTGGACGTACCGTAAAGCTGCTGTGTGGACGTACCGTAAAGCTGCCGTGTGGACGTACCGTTAAGCTGCTGTGTGGACGTACCGTAAAGCTGCTGTGTGGACGTACCGTTAAGCTGCCGTGTGGACGTACCGTCAAGCTGCCGTGTGGACGTACCGTAAAGCTGCCGTGTGGACGTACCGTTAAGCTGCCGTGTGGACGTACCGTAAAGCTGCTGTGTGGACGTACCGTAAAGCTGCTGTGTGGACGTACCGTAAAGCTGCTGTGTGGACGTACCGTCAAGCTGCCGTGTGGACGTACCGTAAAGCTGCTTTGTGGACGTACCGTGAAGCTGCTGTGTGGACGTACCGTAAAGCTGCCGTGTGGACGTACCGTTAAGCTGCTGTGTGGACGTACCGTAAAGCTGCTGTGTGGACGTACCGTAAAGCTGCTGTGTGGACGTACCGTAAAGCTGCTGTGTGGACGTACCGTAAACTTTTCAACCTGCAGTAATTATTCATCAGTCTTATAGATTTCTTCTGCGTCACATCATCATGGGATTGTTGTTGATTATTGGGAGTCTCATATTGATCCACTAAACAGTCGATGCATTGTATCGGATGTATAACTTAGAGCAGAAAGTCTCGTCTCGGTCATCGATTTCCTTGCTCTCCGTCGACATGAATGTTTATTGTTGGAACTCGAGCAGCAGCAGGTGTTATCTCTGATGCCTTGCCAGTGTGCAGAGCAACTCCACAGGGAATCAATTAGAAAACCTGGGACTTTGATATAAGCAGGATGACGTTTTTGGGGGGGATATGAGAGCGTTCCCTGGCTCAGCCTCGGCGTGTTAATGTAGAATCAAAAGCCGCAGAGATAAGCCTTCAAATTCCTTCGACTGTCGACGGAGAGAAGTTTGTGTTTGTCGTCTCCTCGGCAAACACTGTGGCTGCAAATCAAAGAATATATGTGTTATTTGAATAATTCTTTAAATTGAGTTTTGCGTCGTATGCTAATTCGTGTCGATTTACATCTGTCGCCGCCTGCCAACTCCGACACGTCGCCTTTCTGGAAGCAAACATCCCCATCCTGCATTTTGAATCGAATCCAATGAGAAAAGATGTATGCCTGGAATCTCACGTATAAGCCAGGTCTGCTTCGGGGGAAGTGACAACACGCACTGTGAAATTGATAGCAATGGAAAAGCTAACTGGCCTCCCTCATCTAAGTCATATTATTAGCCAGTTCAATGGACTGGTTAATGACATAGTGGTCTATTACACTCATGTCTGTAAACAGAGGCATGTGTTGCTGCTGCTGCTGCTGCCAGAAATCTGCCCATCACAACTCTGCCTTTCTGACAGCAGTCTCCTCAGAGAGCTGGCAGCTTGTGAAATAAAATAAATGATATTTAAAAACAATAGACGGGTAGGGGAAAGTTTCGTTATGTTCATTAACGTTTTCCTGCTCATAGTTCAAGCTTTAGACATTGGAGTTGCATATAATAACATGCTAATCTTTGCAAAATAAACTTCGTACTAATAGTAGAAAGGACACATGTTTTGCCTGGAAAGCCGTTCTGTGAAGGACACTTCTTCACAGACAGGCTGATCAAAGGTCCAGTCTTGTTAGAAAGCCAGAAAGCTGTTTTTACAGGAAGTCGACGAGGCTTTCCAGACGTTACCCTTTCAGAGAAATGTCTCTTTATTTCCGTCTCTGTGAAATAGCCTCGAGTAATATCCCATAAGTCAAGTTCTCAAATAATGGAACTGTTTCTCAAAGCGGTGTTAACTTTAGATCTCCTCTGCTGTCCTCAATTTACAGTATATTTTATTGTGGTTTTCTTGCCATTTACAATATGTAGGGCCATTTTTTAAATGGTATCCTTCACAATGGGGGCGATCCATCACCCCGGCGCCTCGTTTGTAATCCCAGGTGACGGAGGCATCTGTCAGGGTGACTGAATGTCGATAGAGCGGTGCGGCACGGAGGAAAGGGAGCGACGTCTCCGAGACAGAATCTCATCTAGATATGAGTATCACTCAGCGGAAACTTTTTAAAATACAGAGGAGCTCATCCCTCCGTCTGATGGATGCTTTTATCCAAAACAATGTCACGGCTGCATGTATTGAAGTGGCACAGATAGTGTCATTAATCCCTCTATGAGATGGAAGATGATGACAACAGCCCCCCCGCGGTGCGTTCGAGGGCAGCAGGAGAACAGATGCTCGGGAAAAAGTCCATTTTTAATAGACAAGGTCATCAGGTAATCATGGAGCCTAATCAAAGCGTCTCTTAGTGATGACATATTGACCTAATTCATTTCTGGGTTTATTGGAATATGAGTTCATCAGATCAGAACTTTGTTTCTGCAATATCCTGAAATGCAAGTAAGCTGTGTGGGTTTTAAGAAACTAACTTTTACACTAATCCCTTCTTCCCCTCCCTGTTCGATCGAGCGTCCCGTAGAATTTAACTTTCTCAAGCTGTGAGAGGAAGTCAAAAGTCCAAAACGTCGGACTAAAACTCAAAATGCACAACGCTGTGGTAGCCAATCACAACGTAGCTACGCCTCCCTTACTTCATCATCACGATCACATCATACTGCATTGAGGATTTCACAATAAAGAACATTATTAGTGAGGTAATTTTCTCGTTAACTTTCAGACTTCCTTTTGAAACCACCAGTCACACAAAACGAAAGCTTTGATTCATGATAACAATAACGACCATTCGTGGTAATGGAGGGTAGTTTGAAGGGATGTCGAGGTATCCAAAAATGCACAATAGATACCAACACAGACAGAAACTGTTTGACCTTACAGTTAATTGGTTGATTGGTTTTCCTTGTCTAGAGTTGAATTATGACATTAATTTAACATAAAAACACGAGTTAGTAAACCAAATAATAACGCTGCCCTTTCAGAATGATTGCAAAGACAGAAACATTTGTCTATCTGTGCTTCAGAAGCTGAGGTATGTTTCGCACATCTGCTCCAACACAAATTGAGCTCGGGGCTTTGACATTTGTCACCAATTAACACACACACACACACACACACACCTGCAGTGTGTCTGTGTCGCCACGCTATACATTCCTCCGGTCAAACCGTCCCGATGTAAATGTCATGAAACCAATTTGCGTGTCCGTTAGTGGAAACACCCGGAGAGAGGACGTTGAATCCCAATTACTCTGCCACAACCACACCTCGGACTGCTTGCATAATTGATTAATAAAAGTAATTGCTAATGCATAATGGATAGTAATGGGGAAATGATAATTAGCTATGAGAAGGCCCTTAGCGGTCTCTCCCGGTGAAAGGGATTCAGCAGACTGTCGATACAAAGCATTTAGAGCACATGTCATGTCACATTTAAAAAGGTTATCACTGTGTGGAATAGAAAATAATAGCATTCAAATCCCACGTTTGCAAATTGATAGTAAAAGATGGCTTGTGTGGCTTGCAACGGGAAACCAAAGACAAGACAAAACACAACAGACAGATCGTGATCTGTCTGTTGTGTTTTGTCTTGTCTTTGGTTTCCCGTTTTATTTTGAAAAGCGTTCACCGCCCGTCTTGTCTGTTCCCTCCCTGTTTGTGTTCTGACACCATAGTGTATTGGCAAAAGTCGGTACTGTAGCTTTAAGGCACCAAATAGCGCGACTCTCCTTGTGTTTTAGTTTACACATCGTAGCTCAGTTCTATGCCACAGATCATTTTGTTTTAATCCTTGAAGTAGATCTCTCTGTCAGTATACAAACTTACCTGTGTGCCAAGTTATGTGTTTATAAAATGTGGTTTAATTGATTGTGTGGTTTCAATGTTTAAGATAAGCTAAGCTAACTAGCTGCTAAGCTAACGCTAACTAGCTGCTAAGCTAACGGACATAGCTCATTCTTAGCATGGGCTGTTGATTATACTGCACATGTATTATTTCAATTGTGTAACTTGTGTTGTTTATTCTTGCAGTTTTACAATTTCAAGCCTCAGTAAATGGTCAACTCCACAACTGTCTTCTGAGTCTTTTTTCGCTATCTGTTAAGCTATGCAGTGCGATGCATACGCAAGGGCAGAATAGTTTGCCTTGCCTTATTTTACTTTGTTGGCCTCGTTCCGCAATACAAGTATTTTGGATTTCAAATAACATTCTGCTTTTGGGTCCTGTGTACCTTGCCCTCCAGCCGCGACAGCTTGCATTTATTTAAAATTCTCTGAATACAAAAGAAAACGTTTTGCATTCGCTGCGAGATAAGATATAAGATAAGATAGTTCATACAGCAGAGGAGATCTTTGTTTACCAGGTTATAGGGATATTTCACAGAGGACTCGGACCACGTGGTTCAGGTCAAACCGTTTGAAAAGCTCCAGGGTCTTCAGGGTTAAAGCATCCAACAAAACTGAAGACAGCTTGAAGTCACCTCGCAGTGAAAGTGCAGCGTTATTATCCGAGCTGTGTTAGCTATCCAAACTCTCTCTGCCTTATAAAAGATCCCAATAAAAGCTGCGATGAAACGCTGCCTGGCGCCTCTCCCCCCGTCTTCTTCCTCTTAATGAAGATCCAGATGTGTGTTAATGAGAGTAGACTCGTGTAATGAGTGGTTCTGGATCCAGAGGGTTCACAGTTGGCAGTGCCACATGTGCTGCTTCTCATCATGCTGGCAGGAATTATACCCATCCCAGGCTATTTACGTAATAAGTGATTTATATAGTGTTTGTCTTGTTTCATTTTTCTCCCATGGCTGCTTTCTTTCTGTCAGATTCCTGGCGGTTTAACTCAAAGCTGTTTCGCTAGTTTTAAAACCATTTCAAGTCATTATTTTCTGCAGCGAAAACGCAGTCGAGCGGCTTCATTTGACAGGATGGAAAAACCCATTCCACCTCTCACACACAACATCGGAATTAAATTACTTTTCCCTTTTGAAGCACTTTTTCTTTCAACTGTGTATTTATTTTTTTATGGAAAACAGTCAAGTTGATGTAAGTATGGCAGTAGATTGCCTGTAAATGTACGCGTGAATGCATCCAAGGTGCAAAGATTAGGAATTCAGTTTTGAGGAAGCGGAGAAGGAGACGTTAAAATCATGTTTTGCACACGTTCCTGCATCTGAAATACACTGTGATCAGAGGTGGGAAGTAGTGGAGTACAAATACTTTGTTACTGTACTTAAGTACATGTTTCTGGTGTCAGTACTTGTGCACTACTTATTTTTCTGACGACTTTTACTTTCTACTTCTCACATGTTGAACTCAAATACCTGTACTTTCTACTTCTTACATGTTGAACTCAAATACCTGTACTTTCTACTTCTTACATGTTGAACCCAAATACCTGTACTTTCTACTTCTCACATGTTGAACTCAAATACCTGTACTTTCTACTTCTCACATGTTGAACTCAAATACCTGTACTTTCTACTTCTTACATGTTGAACTCAAATACCTGTACTTTCTACTTCTTACATGTTGAACTCAAATACCTGTACTTTCTACTTCTTACATGTTGAACCCAAATACCTGTACTTTCTACTTCTTACATGTTGAACTCAAATACCTGTACTTTCTACTTCTCACATGTTGAACTCAAATACCTGTACTTTCTACTTCTCACATGTTGAACTCAAATACCTGTACTTTCTACTTCTCTCATGTTGAACTCAAATACTTGTACTTTCTACTTCTCTCATTTCCCAAACAGCTGGTTCCTTTAGTCTGAATGTGTGTTTGGTGGCGTGATCATTATTATTATTATATAGTACCTCCCACATTTCAAAGTTCTTTACTTTTACTTGAGTGTTTTTAAACACGAGTATCTGTAGTTCTACTTGAGTAAGTGTGTACTTTTGCCATCCTCTGAATCACACAGCTCCCACTCTGCCGCAGAGTCTTGGCTAATCCAAGACCTCCATACAGCATGTGTGGGGCCTTAGCGACACATCTGTCACTCTGACGTCTACTAGCACGGTCTGGACTGTGGGCTTCTAATCCATCTGCGCTCCGCTGAGACATTCTGCTGCCAACTGGATCTTTGCTAAGCCTTTGGAGAAGCCTGCCAACTTGCTGAAAGTTTCACTCGTATCTCTCCGTTCATTTCTCAGATTCCTGAT